>QRFB01015899.1:0-22665 GCA_008931105.1 Oenanthe javanica
ATCATAGAGTCCATCAGGATGAAATTGAACTTTTGAAAGACCTCTTACTAGATCCTTTTTCACAAATTCATTAATGTTTCTAAAATTTAAGTGACACGGCTTTTTGTGCCAATTCCAGCTTTCCAAGGATGATGCCTTTCCAAGTAAACAAGTTAAGGGACCATCAGAGTTTACATCCAAGCTAGCTTCAAATAAGTTATTATGTCTGTGACCAATAAGAACTACTTTGCCATCCTTCTTATTTTTCACTTCACAATGAGTTCCATGAAATTCCACAGAATAACCTATGTCTGTCATTTGACTCACACTTAACAGATTATGCTTGAGTCCTTCAACCAGAGCTACATTTTCAATGATAACATTTCCAATTACAATATTGACATATCCCAATGTTCTTCCTATGTTTCCATCTCCATAAGATACTGCTGGGCCAACCTTCTCCTCAAACTCTGAAAGCAGATATCTGTTTCCAGTCATATGTGCAGAACATCCACTATCAATTACTAGGATATTTTTCCCATTTCCCTGCAATCAGTTAATGCAAATTAATTAGTAGGTTTGGGGACCCAAACTAGTTTAGGTCCTTTCTTTTGAAACTTGTTAACACTTGCAGCAGGAGTATTTTTATCAGAGTTTACATGATTAGAGTTTGCATTTTCAGAGTTTATACTGTCAGAGTTTACTTTTATTTTATCAGATTTTATCACATAAATTTGTTTGACAACATGTTTTGGAGATATATTCAGTTGAGGCAATGGTTCATAATAATTGTAATACAAACTATGATATTCTTTGCATGTATAAATAGAATGTCATAAACTACCACAATGAAAACAGAGATTTTGTGGTCTATATCTACTTTATTTTCTAGCCTCTGAATTAGGTCTCTCAGGTTCCTTCTTTTTGTTTTGTTTGTAGTCAATGGCAAGGTGATTTGAATTACCACAAGTAAAACAGATTTTTCTAGGAGCATCAGGGATATACTTATAGTTATTCTTCTTAGTAATTCCTACTTTGCCATTTCTATTTCTTTTTACCTGTTTAGTTTTGTTCTTATTAGTGACTGCCTTCAACTTTTTCTTAAGTTGCTTCTGTGAAAGTAATCCTATATTGACAGGTTTATTCTCGGACACACTATTCTTTTTACGTTTGTTATTATTAGAGCATTTACCAGATGTAGTTTTCTTGTCATTACTAGCTCTAAAAATTTCACAGGTTCATTCAATATTCCTTTTATGTGTCTTTTATTGTGTGTCTCTTTATCAGATTCATAACCTAAGGCATAAGTCCAATTCTTGTTAGAAAGCATTTGTAGAACTCTTTTATCAGAGTTTGTCCAAACTCTGAAAGTCTCATTTTCCTTTGTTATCTCAGATTTCAAATATTCAACTTGAATTTCTAATTGAGTTTGCATGTGTATGGCATTTTCACAGTCTTTCTTAATGCTAATCATATTAGAATTTTCATACTCAATAGAGTTATTCCTAGCAGTCAGAGTTTGTATCTCAGATGTTAATCTTTCATTTTCAAGAGACTGTGATTTAAAACTAACATGCAATGATCTAAGGAAAGACTTTAATTCACAGATATTTTCAGTATCAAAATTAAAGATAGAGTTTGGTACCTTGTAAGAGTTTAAGATGGGAGCATTAGAGTTTGCCATGAGAGCATAATTTGTTTCCTCTTCAGAATCTGATGAATCCATCCAATCTTTCTTGGATGTGATGAGTGCTTTTCCAGATTTCTTGCTTCTGCACTCAGTAGCAAAATGCCCCATCTTATTATACTTGTAACACTTGATCTTTGATTTGTCAAGAGTTTTTGATTTTCCATCTTTGTCTTCTCTTTTTTTGAATCTGTCTTTCTTGTCTGATTCTCTTTGCTTCTTTTGGAAGTTCCCTTGCTTTCTGTAATTCCTATATTACATTTTCTTGAAGCCTTTGAAAATCATAGCAACCATCTCCATTATGTTAGAATCTGAAGAATCATCAGAGTTTACATCAGAGTTTACCTCAAACTCTGATTCACTATTTTCTTGGACCATTGCAGCTTTTCCTTTTCTTGTTGATGGCTTAAGGACTTTTTCTATTGGTTCTTCAATCTTGGCTTCAACATTCAAAGCAATAGATTTTGCCTTGCTACTTTTTCTGTTTCTTCTTTATTGTAATTCCAAGGCATGAGTTTTTAATTTTCCATAGACTTCATCTAAAGACATCTCATCTAAATCAGCCATGTCTCTTATCAAGGATGTCTGCAGATCCAATTCTTCAGGATGAGCCCTTAGAAATTTGGTGTTGGAATCTTCATTGTCATATACTTTATCAACCAATGCCAAATTATTTAACAGAGTAAGAAATCTTTCATATATATATGTGAGAGATTCATTCTGTTTTGCCTCAAAATATTCATATTCTTGAATTAGCACATTTCTTTGGCAGTTTTGCATGCAATTACCCTATTAGACATCACAGAGTCAAGACTATTATGTAGAATATTCCTTACCTTTGCATCTTTAAGGACTTCTAGTTTTTCTTCATTGGTCCATTCTTTCTTGTCCTTCAAGGTGTAATATTCAAGGATTTGTCTTCCTTCCACAATTGTAGATGGCACTAGTTTGGTTGGTAGTTACTGACCTATATTGATTCTGTCTAAATAATCATGATCAGTTGCTTCCAAGAACATCAGCATCTTCACCCTACATGTAGGGTATTCAGCCTTTTTCAATACTGGGATCCTGATGCTTTCATACTTATTTCCAGACATGTTTATATGATCTTTGAGTTGTAATTAACTGTTTGCTCTAATACCAATTTTTTGCCCAGAAAGATATCTATTATAGAAGGGGGGTTGAATGTAATAGTACCAACTAATCGATTATGAACACAAGTATGAAGAATGAAATACTGTTTTGAATTAATAATGAACTTGAATACAAAACTCTCTCAAAAAATTCTTTGTTCTCAAGAGCTACTAGGTTATGAAAAATAAAACTTGAAAGTTATTATAATGTTAACCTATGTCTGTGTTTATATAGACACAATTTCAATTCAATTACAAAATATATTATGAAAAGAATAGCTTCAATAAGGTAATAGACTTGTATTTAGATTCCTTCTTCACTATCCTAATCATACTCTGATTTGATTGTTTCTTCACAAACTCTGATTGATAAACTATGTCGATTGTTTATTATCTGATTTGAGCATTCTCTGTTAGAGTAAATTCTGATTGAGTATTCTCTGATAGAGTAAACTCTGACCGACAGCTTCTTCATTCTCTGATGACGTCAACATAAACTCTGTCAATAAACTCTGTTTGATATTCTCTGACAGCATCAGTGTTTGCATTTTCTAACATATTATATACAGGCTTATAACTCGTGTGAAGCACGAGATAATTAATATTTAAGTAAATTAAATTTTTATTTATATTTTTATTGATATTTAATATTTAAGTAAATTGATTTTTTATTTATATTTTTATTGATATTTAATATAAAATTTTATAATATTCAGAATTTATGTTAATATTATATGTTATCTTATTTTATATAAATTTATTCTATTTTATATAAATATGTTATAATTTGAACCCGTGTTATAATAAATATAAATGAGCCTAAAAAGTAAAATTTTAGTTAATATAAATATGTATATAGTTATGGACCGTATTATAATAAGTAAAATTATATAATTTGGACCCGTGTTACAATAAATATATAATTAGGCCTAAAAAGTAAAATGTTAGTTAATATAGATATGTATATAGTTAGGGTCCGCATTATAATAAGTAAAATTATATCTATGTATATTTTTTAGACCCGTGACCCAGTACCGACCGACCAACCGATCAAATTTTTTAATATTTCGGTTATAATAATATAGTATAGATAGGATATAATTATAATAACTAAACTAGAGAATTTTTTTTTGAAACACTTGGGTGAAGAATAAAAAGTTCTTAACCGTTCAATTTTAGATAAACCATTGAAACGATCCTAACCATTAAATTTAATAAAATCTAAAATATTAATTTTCTAACTAAAATAAATCTCACATTAATCTCTAAACTAAAATATCTCACATTAATTTCCTAAGTAAAATACATCTATATACAAAACACACAAACATTATCTTATTAAAATATAAATATAAATAAATTATATAAAAATATATACATATAATATTAAATAAAGTTTAAATTATTATTATACAAATAAAAATAAATTTAAATCATAAAACAAATATTAAAATAAAAATATTAAAAAACTAAAAAAATTTATATGTGCATCGCACGAGACAGACATAAGGTAGTATTATTAAAACCGAAAGATTGAAAGTTTGATGGTCCTTAATCATTATTTGTGTCGGGTCCAAATAAATATCACTTGGACTCATTTATAAACCCAGTACATATCACACCATTTGAGCTCATTATATTGGGCTATATTTTTTTATTACATCCTCTTTTAATTAAACAACTCTTTTCTAACAATTTGTTATCCTGTGCAATGCAACTACCGGAGACCCAAAAAATATATAAAATATATGACAAATTATATAAAATATGTACATATAACATTTAATAAAATAAAAATTATTATTATAAAAATAAAAATATATTTAAATTATATAAATAAAATATTAAAACAATTCGATCCGTGCATCGCACGTGATATAAGCTAATATTTTTTAAAATTTTAAAATTTTAAAATTATATATAATTAATTTATAATACTTGCACTGGTATCTTTTAATATTTAATAATTTTATTTTATTTCTATTTAACAGACAAATTATTAATTATTAATAATTATGTATAATGATATTCTTATATATATATATATATGTTGCTCGTATTATTTTTAGAACATTAGTGGTTTAATTTATAAAATATAGAAATATAATATATTTTAGCTAAGGTAATTGGTTAGTTATTAATAATTACATATAATAATATCATCTTTTTATACATGAAAAATAAATGAAAGCAGCCTACTAAACAAGGTATTTTGCCAACTCATGAGCAACCTTGTTGGCTTGCCTGTGAACAAACTCTACCGAAAAAGTATTCATGCGTTCCTGGGTATCATGACCAACCTCAAGCACATTGATCTCCTGACTCTGCAAAGCTTTAACTGTTAATAACGAATCTGTCTCTATACAATCATTCTGCAGTCCCTTGGTTACAGCCCATCGTAAAGCTTCAAGCACTCCTTTAGTTTCTGCATCCAAAGCTGATTCCACGTATTGCAATCTGGCTACTTTCCCTTCTACGAACCCACCCTTATCGTCCCTAATAACCATTCCCAATGCATAAGAATCAGTCTCATGTGATAACGAAGCATTAACATTAATCAGCCTGATGTTTTGATTAAACCAGAGCTTATAACCTGACCACATCGAAATGGCCATATTGGCAGACACACTCCAAGCTATACGATCCCAAATTGGACCTTGAGGGATTGGAGTTGCTAGAATTGCCTAGCATCCTCATCACAAAACTGACTACGAACCTGAAACCCTTTTGATTTTGATGATCACAATGTTAGCAAGCTGCAAGACTTGATTTAATGTGTTATAGCATGTTGGTACTAATTCTGTGTTGCAGGACATAGCTTACTGATGTATGTTATCAGTATATGATCTCAGCAAGCTAACAGCATGAAAACATAGTATCTCAGCAAACTGACACTGAGAACAGTTTTGTGCAGATTAATTTCTAGAGTTCAAGTTCAACAAGATTCATTAGGATATTATTTTGTTCGAACTTATCTAATATAAATATATGCATATATTTTATTAGAGCTCAGAATATTATTTAAAACATATTTTATCTATGCAAAATATTTTTCCTATTTTATAGGGATTTGTTACTTATCTTAAACTTTATCTATTTAACAAATCCTTATCTAATTCAAACTTATATTGAGATTCAAAATTCAAACGTGTTATTTTTATCTATCCTCAATATTCGTAGATGTTGAACATGTCTATAAGAATTATCTAAACTAACTTAAACGTTGTTTTTCAAAAGAACGTTGGAGATTATTTTGGCTAATTCAAGTATACTTGTTATATATATATACTAAAGTGTGTATTCTCAAAAAGAGAGCCAAGTGAAGAACACTGATACATACACACATTTTTCAACTCAAAGCTTTCATATCTATATCTATTTGAGCTCTAGTATTATATATCTTATATTTATACGTGAAGAGTTCTTAGTTTGAGTTGTATTCTTATTCACTTGTAATCGTTTGATTGTAATCAAGTTGTGGCTGGATTGCTAGGCTTGTGAAACAGGGTTCAAGGGAACTAGAGGCTAGAGAAGGGTATACTAGGGTAATATAGTTTTTAGAGAGCAGATTAGTTCAGTGGAACAAGGGTTTCAGCAAGCTAGAATCAGTTGCAAGGGATAAAGGGTGGATTATTATTATAATCTGTAATCGTGGCTTGATTTTATTAATAATATTCTCTCTTACCAGTTGGTAGGGGACCAGGACGTAGACCATAGGGGATTAGGGGTCGAACCTGGCTAAAAGATCTTGTGTTATTTACTTTTTTTTGTACTGCATTGCATATAACAGCTAGCTGACAGTGTCTGTTAATCAATCTTAGCTAGCTGACAGGTTTAATAACTCGGTAAAATTAAAACCGGTCATTGTTAGTCATAACACCTATTTACCCCCCTCTTGGTGTGAATTTTCATTTGGTATAAGAGAAGGCTATATTAATATCTTCTGTAACAGGAAAATATAGAACATATGGCTGACAAATATCCAATGGGAGGTTCAGGCTCGAGGACACCTCTTCTACTTGGTATTGGCACAGAAAACTACAACTGGTGGAAATGTAGAATGAAGCAGCACCTGACCAGAGAACCCATGTAATGGAGAGTTACAGAAAAAGATCCTTTCAAGTTTCTCATTTCAGATGGTAAAGAAAAGGATATAGATGAACTCACTGCTGATGCGCTGATTAAGCTTGCTTACAACAACTGAGCTATCAACACTATTATGACTGGTTTATGTCCTGAAGAGAGTGACAAAGTTTTTTCATGTACTTCTGCAAAGGAGATGTGGTACACTCTTGAATTGTGTCATGAAAGTTCGAAAGCTTTAAAGAAGGTTAAATTCAGCAAGCTGATGAATGAGTATGGTAATTTCAAGCTCAATAAAGATGAATCTATTAAGGATGCTCAAGCAAGGTTCTAAGTCACTATGAATGGTCTCACTTTACTTGGCAAGAAAATTCCACAAGAAGAGATCAACATGAAAATCATTAGTGCTGTTCCGTGGATCTATGAACCATAGGTCACTGCCTTAGAATCTTCTCCAACAATTGATACAATGGACACTCTAAGTCTTTTTGCTGAATTGGAGCAGTTTGAAGGCAAGATAAATACTAGCCATCCAAATTCTACTTCTGATCTCACATAAAAGATGAAGAATTTGGCACTTCATGGTGATGACAGCAAGCTGGAATCTGATGATGAATCAGATGAGGAAATAACTCTCATGTCCATAAAAATCAGAAAGATGATCGAACAGAAAAACAAGATGAAGAGAGAAAGAATGAGTTCATGCTTCTCTAAAACTAAGAAGTTCTCCAAAGATTCCAAATGAGATTCAACATGTTTTGAATGTGGCAAACCTGGCCATTTCAAGATGGATTGTTATAAGCTAAAAGGGAAGCAGCAAGCTGGATACAAAGACAAGAAGAAATCTAAAGATTTTCTAACCTAAAGTGATGATGAAGAAGATATCTCACCAAGTGACAGTGATAACAATGATGATATTGATATGGTCAACCTTGCACTAGTTGGAATGGAGGATGATATTGTTCGAGGCTTAACTGAGGAGATCATTACTAAAAGTGATTGTGATGATGATAAAAGTGAGGTAAACTCATTTAGATTTGATATTTCTTCTGCTAATTTTATTCTAGATGAACTAATCATGCAGGATCAAAATAGTATTCCAATAGAGGAATATAATTCAGTAAGGACAGAAAACAACAAGTTGTTAGAGAAGAATGCTTACATTAGACAGATGGTTCAAGATTTGATGACAAAAGTGGAATCACTAATTGAAAACAAGGAACCTGTTCAAGCAACAAAAGAAGTCAAAATCAAAGAACTTGAATAAAAAATTGAAGATCTAGAAGGTTTCAACAAGATTCTGTTGAAAATGAACAATGCTCTAGCTGATGAGATTTCTGATCTAAAGGCTGATATAGAGGCAAGAGATGCATGTCTGGAAACATTCAAATTCAGAGAATCTGCCAAGAAAGAATCATCTCAGCCTGCTGAAACTAAATCTCAGCCTGTTGAAACATCATCTCAGCGTGCTGACAGTACATCTCAGCCTGTTGCCACTTCATGAAAGCAAGCAGAAAGAATTATTTCCTTGGAGAATGAAGTCATTAAGCTCATAAAAGGCATGAGTACTTTTGTTCAAGGAGAAGAAGGTCTCAAATCAATGATGAAAAGCATCAAGGTACCTTTGGACAAAGAAGGAGTTGGTTTGAACTTCAACAAGAGGGCTACTGCACTAAAGTATGAAGGCAGACAAAGAAAGCCATACAAATATGTTATTCCCTGGACAAGATGCAAGAAATGTGGTGGTAAAGGTCATATAGCTCAAAATTGTAGATCTCAGCGAGCTACAAGAATTTATCAAAAAGAAGCTGACAGGAAGCCAGCTTACTGGAACAAACAGACAGCTAGCCGAAATGATTCTGGCAGGAAACAAAGAACACAGAATTTCTCTCCCAAAGTGGTCCAAATGTGGATTAAGAATTCTGAATTGAATGTTCTTTATATACTTGCTACTAACCAATCAGGATCCAAACCAATATGGGTACCAAAAGGTTAAGTATCGTTTTGTTTGTTTTGTGGATATGTCTTGCTGCTAAGATCAAATCGAAATCATGGATCATTGATAGTGGATGTACAAGACATATGTGTGGAGACAAAGCTCAATTTATTAATCTCAAATTCAAGAAAGGTGGAGGTGTCACAATTGGTGATAGTAAGACTGTTCCTATTCTAGGTAAATGTAAAGTAGGTAATGACATAACTTTTATTGACAATGTTCGTTATGTTAAAGGCTTAAAATATAATTTGCTTAGTGTAAGTCAGTTGCATGATGATGGTCATTCAGTTATTTTTGACAAAGAAAAATGTGCTATTACTGTTGCTACTAACCAGATTCTTCTAGTTGCTAGAAGGGAAGACAATGTGTATGTTTTAGACTTTGAATTGCAGGAAACTGCCTGCTGCTATTGAAAATGATCCAACAATCTGGCATAGAAGATTGGGTCATGCTCATATGGACTTTCTCAATAGTTTATCTAGCAAAAAGTTAGTGAGAGGATTGCCAAAATTAAAATATGTCAAGACACAAGTTTGTGATGCATGTCAATTGGGCAAACAGATTCAAAGTTCTCATAAGGCCAAAAAGGTGGTATCTACTACAAAACCTTTAGAACTATTGCATCTAGATTAGAGTATTGGAGGTAAACATAATAGAGTAGTAGAAAGAAAGAACAGGTCTTTGGAGGAAACTGCTAGAACTTTATTGCAGGAAAGGAAGCTGCCAAGGAGCTTTTGGGCAGAAGCAGTAAACATAGCCTGCTATGTTCTTAACAGAGTGGTGATCAGGCCTATTCTTGAGAAAACTCCATATGAGCTGTTGAGGAACAAAAGGCCTAACATCAGCTACTTCAAGATGTTTGGCTCAAAATGTTTTATCCTCAAGAAAATCGACATGGATGGTAAATTTGATGCTAAATCTTATGAGTCAATTTTTCTTGGTTATTCTTTAAATAATAGAGCATATAGAGTCTTTAATTTAAGGAAACGCATTGTTGAGGAGTCTATTGATGTTATATTTCATGAACCTAACAATGATCTGCCAAGAGATGAGGAAGATGATGCTAGTTATGATGATGGAAGCAATAAAGCTACTGCTGGAAGTACTAAAGCTACTGCAACATCGGGTAGTCAGCAAGCTGACAAGACAAATGAGCAAGCTACTACAACATCTACTATTCAACAGACAGACAGTCATCAAGCTAGAACATCCAATCAGTCAGCTGACAATGCAATCTCAGTAGATGATACTATTGAACAAATTTCTAAACTCAATCTAGGAGGGTCTCAAACTCCTATAGCAAGGACAACGACTTCTGCTAGAACTATTCATGAAGAGATATCTCAACATTCTCTCCCCAAAGCTATAAGAACTGTGAAGAATCATCCACCAACACAAATCATTGGTGATGCTTCTAAGGGTGTCAAGACTAGAAGAGGAAAAGCAAACTTATGTGCTTTTGCAGCTTTCCTAGCTCAAGAGGAACCCAAAAATGTTTAAGATGCTTTAGAAGATGAGAATTGGATCATAACTATGCAAGATGAGCTGAATCAATTCAAAAGATGTGATGTGTGAGAACTTGTGAAAAAGCCTAAAGATATTTCAGTCATTGGTACTAAATGGGTCTTCAAGAACAAAGCAGTTACAAGGAACAAGGCAAGGCTAGTTGCACAAGGCTACAATCAACAAGAAGGGATTGATTTTGATCAGACTTATGCATCTGTTGCAAGGCTAGAGTCTATAAGAATGCTACTTTCTTTTGCATGTTACAAGAAATTTAAGCTTCATCAAATGGATGTCAAAAGTGCATTTCTTAATGGCTATCTCAAAGAGGACGTTTATGTCAAGCAACCTCCGGGCTTCGAGCATGAAAAGTATCCAAACCATGTCCACAAACTAAAGAAGGCATTGTATGGACTAAGGCAAGCACCTAGGTCTTGGTATGAACGGTTAAGTAAGTTTCTATTAAAGAATGGCTTTATTCGAGGTAAAATTGATCCAACTTTATTCCTTAAATTTGATGGTAAGGATATACTTGTTGTTCAAATTTATGTGGATGATATAATATTTGGATCTACTAATGATTCCATGTATAAGTGGTTCTCCAAGTGTATGCACAGTGAGTTTGACATGAGCATGATGGGTGAACTCAATTACTTCTTGGGTCTTCAAGTCAAACAAACAAAAGATATAATCTTTGTGCATCAATCCAAATACATCAAGAATCTACTCAAGAGATTTGGATTTGAAACTGTCAAGGTGAAATCAACACCAATGAGTCAAGCTAGCAAGCTGACAACTGATGAAAAAGGAGTAGATGTTGATATTCATAAGTATAGAGGTATGATTGGTAGTTTACTGTATCTTACTACTTGTAGACCTGATATAATGTATGCAGTTTGTGTATGTGCTAGATTTCAATGCAAGCCTAAAAAGTCCCATTATAATGTTGTTAAGAGAATCTTTAAGTATTTAAGTAGTACTATTAATGTGGCTTTATTTTATCCTATCACAAATGCATTTGATCTTGTTGGGTATAGTGATGCAGATTATGCAGGTTGTCACACTGATCGAAAGAGTACAAGTGGTGTTTGTGCATTTTTAGGCTAGAGTTTGGTGACTTGGCAATGCAAGAAACAAAACTCTGTTGCTTTATCAACAGCTGAGGGNACTGATGGGGAGTACTTAGCAGCTGGCAGCTGTTGCTCTCAAATGTTGAGGATGATACAAATACTAAGGGAATTTGGAATCAAATGTGGAAGAATTCCAATATATTGTGACAATACAAGTGCTATCAATATTTCAGAAATTCTTGTAAATTACTCAAGAACAAAGCACATTGATGTGAGACATCATTTCTTGAGAGATAATGTGGCAAAAGGGAAGATCAAGCTGATTTTTGTGCCTATAGAGTATCAGCTAGCTGACATATTTATAAAGCCATTGGCAGAAGAAAGATTTTCTATTATTAGAAGGGAACTTGACATGTGTAATATCTAGTCAGCAAGCCGACACCAGGTTTTTCGTAATTTTAGCTTACTGATTACTTTCTTAATAATTTGTTTAAATTGATTTGTGTTATATGCATTATATGTTATTTGTGCCTGTTGTATGTAGGTTGGTAACATTCCACTTACTTGTAAGTTGTGCACGTCTATTAGAGTTTCTATGTGTGTTAAATGCTATTAGTTTAAAATTTGATTTTAAATTGATAATCTAGTCCGTAGTTAACGTGATAAGTCATATCTGATTAGTTTTAATTTTATATGTTTATCTTCTTATGTGATAAAATATGTTTAGTTTATTTCAGGATGGGAGTTTTATAAAAACTTTTTATTCAAATAATTCTCAAAATACACTCTCCTTATATTTTAAAAGAGGAGTTGTAGAGGCATTTCGTTCTCGGTTTCTCAAGTTCATCTTTCCCAAACCCAAAATTGGATTTAGGGTTTTCAAACTCATATTTGGCAAATATACAATTTCTGTGATTGTTTCGATCGGACTCTATCTCAAGATGAAGAGCACAGGTCGTACTAGGGCTTCGGTTTCAGTTCCAAAGGACAACAAAAATAAGAGGAAGTTACTGGATGAGGATGAGGTAGTGGTTGCTGTCGATAGTGGTGATGAGTTCTCTGGTATCAATCGCTCAGGGGATCGTGATCTGACACCAACAAAGCGGCTCAAACTTGGTTTTAAGTTTATTCTAGAGGAACTAGAACAACGGTTCCATGCACTTGATCTAGGCAATCGCAAAGTAATTCCTGGAAAGCCTTTATCTGGTAAGACTTTTGTTAATTGCAGTGTTGTTAAGTTATTTTCAAACTTAGGGTTTGAATCGTTTCTCGTTGATATGCCAAAAGATGTTTACCTAGACTATGTGTATGGATTTTATGCTAATTTTATTCCGGATCAGTTTGGTAATTATGTGTCTTTTGTTCATGGGAAGAGGATCACTCTTAATGTTCCTGTACTTAATTGTATCTTAAGAGTTGAAAATGCATCTGATTTGTATGTATACACCAAGAAGGGTCCCAAAGTTTTGAATGATTTATCTGCGTTGGATCAATTGAATGCAATTAGGGGTATGCATGGTATACTTGAGTTTTACTGTCCAACCACATCTACTGTGATTCCCATGGCTAATTTGCTTTTCAAGATTTGTATATCAAATATCTGTCCTAGGCTGGGAAGCAGGTCTAATTTTAATTGTCAAGACATTGTGGTTATTACTATGTTGTTGTTGGGAAGAAGGTTTAATCTGTCTGAGTTAACACTGAAGAATATGATGGATGTGTATGATGGTAATCCTGGTTGAGGTTTACCATATGGGTTGTTATTAACAAGAGTTTTTGATTGGTATGGAGTTGACTTTTCTGATATGGATAAGCATTTTGTGAAAGAGTTTTTGGATGGAAAAAGTCTGCAACAGTCGCACTTAAAGGTAGATAAGGATGGAACCTTGGTGCAATGGGAGATTCCTACTCCTTCACCTATTGCTAAGTCAGCAATTGCTAGTGGTACTGATTCTAAGATGCTACAATTTGTCAAGAAAGTGAATTCTGATCAGATTGTGGTGATTCAACGTATTTATCTATCTGAGTATATGTGTTATCTTGCATACTCTATTTATTTTTTACATATATTATCATATGTGTTTACAGGGTGTAGGAATTTAAAGGGAGCCTTATTCTCCTAAATTATTTTATGTAATCATAAAAAATGGGGAGATTGAAACCCTTTTGATTTTGATGATCACAATGTTAGCAAACTGGAAGACTTGATTTAATGTGTTATAGCATGCTGATACTAATTCTGTGTTGCAGGACTTAGCTTACTGATATATGTTATCAGTATATGATGTTAGCAAGCTCACAGCATGGAAACAGTGTATCTCTGCAAGCTGACACTGGGAATAGTTTTGTGCAAATTAATTTCTGGAGTTCAAGTTCAACAAGATTCATTAGGATATTATTTTGTTCGAACTTATCTAATATAAATATATGTATATATTTTATTAGAGCTCAAAATATTATTTAAAACCTATTTTATCTATGCAAAACGTTTTTCCTATTTTATAGGGATTTGTTACTTATCTTAAACTTTATATCCTTAACAGATCCTTATCTAATTCAAACTTATATTGAGATTCATAATTCAAACGTGTTATCTTTATCTATCCTCAATATTCATAGATGTTGAACAGGTCTATAAGAATTATTTAAACTAACTTAAACGTTGTTTTTCAAAAGAATGTTGGAGATTATTTTGGCTAATTCAAGTATACTTGTTATATATATACACTAAAGTGTGTATTCTCAAAAAGAGAACCAAGTGAAGAACACTGATACATACACACGTTTTTCAACTCAAAACTTTCATATCTATATCTATTTGAGCTCTAGTATTATATATCTTATATCTATACGTGAAGAGTTCTTAGTTTGAGTTGTATTCTTATTAACTTGTAATCGTTTGATTGTAATCAAGTTGTGGCTGGATTGCTAGGCTTGTGAAATAGGGTTCAAGGGAACTAGAGGCTAGAGAAGGCTGTACTAGGGTAGTATGGTGCTTAGAGAGCAGATTAGTTCAGTGGAACAAGGGTTTTAGCAAGCTAGAATCAGTTGCAAGGGATAAAGTGTGGAATATTATTGTAATTTGTAATCGTGGTTTGATTTGATTAATAATATTCTCTCTTACGAGTTGGTAGGGGACCAAGACGTAGACCGTAGGGGATTAGGGGTCGAATCTGGCTAAAAGATATTGTATTATTTAATTTTTCTATACTGCATTACATATAACAGCTAGCTGACAATGTCTGCTAATCAATTTTAACTAGCTGGCATGTTTAATAACTCGGTAAAATTAAAATCGATTATTGTTAGCCATAACACCTGTTCACTCCCACGTAAGATTGCTTTTTCAGAACCAACTCAACATTCCGTTGTTTGATACCTGTAATAAATAAATCTGCCACCCTTTCATTCCGACCTTGATAGATGTGACTGTCCTCCACACCAAAGTCTTGTTTTCTACGAAGCCATGGATCCTGGACCGCTATCACCTCCTTACCATCTCCAATAACCCATCTGAATACTTCCTTAAGCGCTTCTTTAGCTTCAAAAATCCTGGTTAATCATCTTTATCCACACAGTAACCTTCTTTTCATTATAATAATAATTCCTCAGTCTCACAAAGGAATATTGGCATATTTTAAAATTTCAAAATCAAATATTTAGACATTTAATTGTAAAATAAATATTAATTTAAATTTTTTATATTTTTAAAAATTATAACGAATAATAAATTAAATATATTTTTTATGATATAATATTCATAATTATTATATTTAATGATAATATTAATTATTCATAATCAAAATTTGTTCAATTTAACATTTAAAAGTTAAACAATATTGGGAGTATATACTATATAGTGGCCGTTTGGGGTTCCTTAAACTTAAAATAAGTAACTTATTTTATTTTTATTTTTTACATATTTTCATATTTTTTTAAAGATAAATATTTATTTTAGAATTTTAAAACCAAATATTATTTTCAAAATAAAATATAAGTTACTTATTTTCAAAAAAAGTACATACATACCTACTTTTTTCCGGAAATAAGGATTTATTTCCGGAAAATAAGTGCGGCCAAACAACCCAAAAGGTGATATGTGCGCCACTTCTATTTTAAACAGGTGCACACTTTTATTGATATTAAAACAAAATTTACTATTCACATAAAATAAATAAAATTAATAGCATTTGATATATAAAAATAATTTTGTCTTAAAATCAATAAAGGTGTACATATATAGTAATAATAATTTAGGATAATCACTAGAAGAATTAAGAGAGTATCCATGTATTCAATTCCAATTTTAATATTTTGGTTAAAAATTTTAAATTTCAATAAATTAATAATAATATATGAATTTTAAAATACAATAATTGATTTTAATTTTTTAAAATTCTTATTGAATACCATCAAATTTCATTATACTTTTTAAAATTTAAATTAAACAATGATAAATCTGAATTTTTAAAATCCAATGGTTTATAAAAATTTGAATTAAATATATATCGTCTGTCTGTCATTTTCACGATACGCAAAGGAATTGTAGAAAATATATATAATGTCAAAATGATGTCGATCCGCTGTCTAGTTAGCGGTTTAAATTAAAAAATTTGGTAACACCAAACATGATAAGGTAAAAAATTAACTAGTAGAAGAGCCGAAAAGAATACGATACACTTACAAACACGAGAAAAAGAATTCGATACAAAATAAAAAAATCAAGCAACATGCTATCGAGTTTGAATACTTTTTCCCGGTTAAATAAATTCGAATAATTTTTCCACGCATGCATGATCACAATCATACTTCCACTTGGACTTGACTATTGATTAATTATTCAATGTACTCTACCATTTTAGCGTGCATTATTATTCGATCATTTTACACATATCGTACATAATTTATTCGAACAAAAGTCTACATAATCAAATATTTTTTCAATTTTGCATATAATTTAAAATATTTATTACTCTACAAGCTTATTGAAAATAAAAATAAAAATATTTCTTCTATTCTTAAATATATATTATTTAACATTTTTATATATAATTTAAAACATTTCAAACACATAATTATATTTATTATTCTTAACATTTTCTTTTTACAAATTATATATTTAATAATTATAATTATACGGTCAAAATATTTTAAAATATGGATAAAAATTTAAATAATACTAATATTTTAAAACAAACAGAGTAGAATGCTTGTACCATAATATATTTAAAGTTGATAATCATCGTCAATATATATATATATATATATATATATATATATATATATATATATAAAAGTTTATAACACGTGCGAAGTACGAGATGAATGTTAGGTAAATTTATTTTTTATATTATATTTTATTGATATTTACTATAAAATTTTATAACGTTGAAAATTTATGTTAATATAATATTATCCGTGAGGAGTTGTATAAAAGAAGGACTATGCGGGGTTAGAGTTGTATGTATGATATATATTCTTTTTAAAATTAGATTTCATTAAAATTGAATGGTTAAGATCATTTCTGTGGTTCATCTAAAATTGGATGGTTAAGTGGTTCACATTGGACCAAAACTTTTAATCTTTAAGCTATTATATCCTATGCTATATATAATAAGACTAATATGGATCTTATCCAATCCAAATACCACCAAAGGTCAAATGATCGATTCTTAACAACTACATAATATTATATACTAATTATTTATGATGTTAGGAAGCAAATACTGATGGCTGTCAGAGAATACAAATCAGAGTTTACATTGCTGACGTCATCAGAGTTTAAGAAGCTGTCGGTCAGAGTTTACTCTAACAAAGAATGCTCAGTCAGAGAATATTTAACCGACAGAGTTTAATATCAGAGTTTGTCCAGAAGCAATTCCGAATCAAAGTATGAAAAGGATAGTAAGAAAGATTCCTATTGCAAGACTATTTCCTTATGTAAAGCTATTCTATTTCTAATTTGATTTATAATTGAATTGTAACTGTATCTATATAAACACATATATAGGTTATAGTAAATATATTCTTGAAAATCATAATATCCCAAAACCTAGCAGCTCTTGAGAACAAAGAACTTCTTGAGAGAGTTTTATAATCTATTCATTATTAAATACAAAACAGTGTTCATCTTTTACATACTTGTGTTCTTAATCGATTTATTAGTACTATTACATTTAACCCCCTTCTGTAATAAGTTAACTATCTGGGAAACAATTGGTATCAGAGCAGGCAGTTCAAGTTCAACTGTTAGATCACAAATCATGTGTGGAAACAAGTATGAGAGCATAAAAATTCCAATCTTAAAGAAAGTTGAGTACCCTACATGGAGGGTAAAGATGATGATGTTCCTAGAGGCAACTGATCCTGATTACTTGGACATGATCAATGAAGGCCAGTATATGCCAACAAAACTGGTACCTGCAACTATTGTAGATGGACGACAAGTTCCTAAACATTACACCCTCAAAGACAAAAAAGAGTGGACTAATGAGGAAAAACAAGAAGTCCTCAAAGATGCCAATGTAAGAAACATTTTACACAACAGTCTTGACTCTGTAATGTCAAATATGGTGATAGCATGCAAAACAGCTAAGGAGATCTGGGATGCTCTGGAAGTTCAATGTCAAGGAACCAGAGAAATCAAGAAAAATAGAAGATCTGTGTTAATCCAAGAGTATGAATACTTTGAGGCAAAACAGAATGAATCCCTAACAGATATCTATGACAGATTTCTAACACTATTGAATAATTTGGCTTTGGTGGATAAAGTATATGATAATGAAGATTAAAACACCAAATTTCTAAGGGCTCTTCCAGAAGAATGGGATTTACAGACATCCTTAATTAGAGACAGGGCTGATTTAGATGAGATGTCTTTAGATGAAGTTTATGGCAAACTGAAAACTCATGATTTAGAGTTACAGCAAAGAAGGAACAGAAAAAGCAATAAAGCAAGATCCATTTCTTTAAATGTTGAAACAAAGATTGAAGAACCAAAAGAAAAGGTGCTTAAAGTCTCAACAAGGAAAGGAAAAGAGGTAGTGACTCAAGAAAGTAGTGAATCAGAGTCTGAGACAAACTCTGAAGCAAACTTTGATGACTCCATAGATTCTGACATGATGTAGATGGTTGCTATGATTTTTAAGGGTTTTAAAAAGATGAAATACAGGAAGTATAAAAAGCAAGCAAATCTTCAGAAGAAGCATGGTGAATCAGAAAAGAAAGACAGGTTCAAGAAAAGAGAAGATAGAGATGGGAGATCAAAGATTGTTGATAAGTCAAAGATTAAGTGTTATAAGTATAACAAGATGGGACACTTTGCTACTGAATGCAGAAGTAAGGAATCAGGAAAAGCTTTAATCACTTCAAAGAAAGATTGGATGGATTCCTCAGATTCTGAACAAGAAACAAATTATGCACTCATGGCAAACACTGACTCTCCAAACTCTGATAAGGTACCAGACTCTGTCTTTAAATTTCAAACTGACAATATCTGTGAATTAAAGTCCTTTCTTAGATCTTTGCATGTTAGCTTTAAATCTCAGACTTTGGAAAATGATAGATTAAAATCTGAGATACAAACTCTAACTACTAGAAATAACATACTTGAATCTAAAAAATCTGAAATGCTGAAAATAAAGAAAGACTTTGATAATGCTATTCACATGCAAACACAATTGGAAATTCAAGTTGAGTACTTAAAATCAGAAATAGCAAAAGAAAAAGAAACATTCAGAGTTTGGACAAACTCTGGAAAGAAAGTCCAACAAATGATAACTAATAAGAATTGGACTTCTACTCTAGGATATGAAAATGATACACACACAAAAGCTCATATAAAAGGAATATTGAATAAACCTGTGAAATTTGTCAGAGCTAGTGATAATAAGGAAAATCCTACTGATAACTCTAAAACCAAAAGTGTGTCAGAATCTAAAGAGATAAATACATGGTTACTTTCACAGAAGCAACTTAAGGAAAAGTTGAAGGCAATCACAAATAAAATTAAACCAAAAAGGGTTAAAAGAAATAGGAATGGCAAAGTAGGAATTAATAAGGAGACAAATTACATTAATATTCCTGATGCTCCTAGGAAAACATGTTTTACTTGTGGTAATTCAAATCACCTTGCTATTGACTGCAAACAAAAGAGAAAGAAAGAACCTGAAAATCCTAGGTTTGAGGCTAGAAAACAAACTAGAAATAATCCATGTTTTCATTGTGGTAATATGAGTCATTCAATCTATACTTGCAAAGAATATCATAATTTGTATTACAGCATTTATAAACCACAACCTCAAATAAATAATTCTCCAAAACAAACTGTCAAGAAAATATATGTGATAAAGTCTGATAGAAAGAGTGTAAAATCTGACAGTACAAACTCTGTGAATGCAAACTCTGCTTCTGTAAACATTGTTAACACAAACTCTGATAAATGTACTTCTTCTGCAAAAGTTAACAAGTTTTCAAAGAAAGGACCCAGACAAGTTTAGGTCCCCAAACCTACTAATTGAGTTGCATTTACTGATTGCAGGGAAACAGGAAAAACATCATAGTAATTGATAGTGGATGTTCTGCACATATGACTAGAAACAAATCCCTGCTTTCAGAGTTTGAGGAGAAGACTGGCCCAGCAGTATCTTATGGAGATGGTAATATAGGAAGAACACTGAGATATGGCAATATTGTGATTGGGAATGTCAATATTGAAAATGTAGCTCTAGTTGAAGGACTTAAACATAATCTGCTAAGTGTAAGTCAAATGACAGACATAGGTTATTCTATGGAATTTCATGGAACACATTGTAAAGTGAAAAGCAAGAAGAATGCAAAAATAGTTCTTGTTGGTCACTGACATAACAATCTATTTGAAGTTATCTTGGATGTTAAATCTGATGGTCCTTTAACTTGTCTACTAGGAAAGGCATCATCCTTGGAAAGCTGAAATTGGCACAAAAAGCTGTGTCATTTGAATTTTGGAAATATTAATGATTTAGTGAAAAAGGACCTAGTTAGAGGTCTTCCAAAAGTTTAATATCATCCTGATGGACTTTGTGATTCCTGTCAAAAGGCCAAACAAAAGAAGACATCATTCAAGAGCAAAGTTGAAAATTCAATTGATCAACCGTTTCACCTATTGCATCTTGATTTATTTGGTCCTGTCAACATTATGTCCATTGGAAAGAAGAAATACACTCTTGTGATAGTTGATGATTTCACAAGATTTACATGGGTATACTTCTTGCATAAAAAGTATGAAACTGCTGAAATAATTTTTGAACATATTGCAATGATTGAGAATGGATCAACTCACAAGGTGAAGAACCTAAGAAGTGACAATGGAACAGAGTTTAAAAATTCTGCAATGGAAGAATTCTGCTCAACAAAAGGTATTGTTCAACAATTCTCATCTCCTAGAACACCTCAACAAAATGGTGTAGTTGAAAGAAAGAACAGAGCACTCATAGAAGATGCAAGAACAATGCTAGGAGCAAAACTACCTACTTTTTTTTGGCAGAAACTGTAAACACTGCATGTATTACACAAAATTGTTCCTTAATAAACAAACATGGAATGACTCCATATGAATCTTTGAAGGGAAGAAAGCCAAATGTTAAGTACTTTTATATCTTTGGAAGCAAATGTTTTATTCTCAAAACACACCATGAGCAATTGAAGAAGTTTGAACTTAAAGCAGATGAAGGAATCTTTGTTGGATATGCAACAACCTCTAGAACTTCTTCAAGGGCATTCAAAGTATTCAATCTAAGAACAAGGACAGTTATGGAATCAATCAATGTTTCTTTTGATGAAGGGAAAATAGCTGGATTACATGATAAGGATGCACAGGANGTGAACCAAACACTGATCGACTAAACACTGATAAGGGAAACTCTGATTCTGTAAACTCTGATTCAGAAATGATTGAAATAGAACATGAAGACTATGCATATGTTGAGGGGGAGAAACATCAATCAAATACTGACATTGGAGATTAAAACACAGTAATTGAAATATCAGAGTCTGACCAAACTCTGATCAACCTAAACTCTGAACCCTTAAACTCTGATCCATCAAACTCTGAGACTACAAACTCTAAAACCTCAATATCTGATAATTCAAACTCTGAATATACAAACTCTGAGACATCAAACACTGGTGATAACACATATTCAGGGGGGAGGATCAGCATTTACAGAAGAATCATACTATGAAGGCACAAATCATGGGGAAGCATCTGGTTCTAGAAAATTTTCACATCCAAGAAAGTGGACAAAAGATCACACGCCTGAATTGATTATTGGTGATCTGGAAAATGGAGTAAAAACAAGAAAATCTACTCAAAATGAATGTCTATTTCATAGCTTTCTGTCTCAAATAGAACCAAAGAAGGTTGCAGATGCTTTGAAGGATTCAGATTGGGTTACTGCAATGCAGGAAAAATTAAATGAGTTTGAAAGAAATGAAGTTTGGACACTAGTACCTAGGCCAAAGAACAGATCTATTATAGGCACAAAATGGGTATTCAGGAACAAGACAGATTCTGATGGAATCATTACAAGAAATAAGGCAAGACTAGTAGCTAAAGGCTATTCTCAACAGGAAGGTATTGATTATGATGAAACCTATGCCCCAGTAGCCAGACTTGAAGCAATCAAAATTTTTCTTGCTTATGCTGCACATAAGAAATTCAAGGTCTACCAGATGGATGTTAAAAGTGCATTTTGAAATGGTGAACTTGAAGAAGAAGTCTATGTTGAACAACCACCTGTCTTTGTCAACACTTATGGCTACTGCAACAAAGCTTGATCAAGACACTGGAGAACCTGTTGACATTACTGCATACAGAGTAATGATTAGTTCTCTACTTTATTTGACTGCAAGTAGACCAGACATCATGTTTGCAACATGTCTNTAATGATTAGTTCTCTACTTTATTTGACTGCAAGTAGACCAGACATCATGTTTGCAACATGTCTGTGTGCCAGATTTCAAGCAGATCCAAGAGCTCCTCATCTAATAGCTGTGAAGAAGATTTTCAGATATCTCAAGGGCACCATCAATCTTGGCTTATGATATCCTAGGGAGTCTGATTTTAAATTAATTGGCTATTTAGATGTTGACTTTGCAGGATGTAAAATTGACAGATGAAAGGCATATGTCTAGACCTATTTGTAATAATTAGATGGCAACTCAACTCTAACTAAT
>QRFB01015900.1:0-22663 GCA_008931105.1 Oenanthe javanica
GGAACTATTTTCAAATAACAAGGTGATCATTATTAATATAAACTAGGTTATATCCCGTGCAAAACAGGTTATTATTACTATTTTATTAATTAAATTTTAATAATATAATTTTTTGTATTCTAATATTTTATTTTCTTTATTTTCTAAATTACATTTATTTTTGTATTTTTATTTTATTTCATATCATGTATAAGTATATTATTATATCTTAATTTTATTAGTTAATTATTTATATTTTTTATTTTACATGTATATCATAAAAATATTAGAATATTATTATTAAATACTTTTTATTAGTTGTGTTTTTTAATATTTTATCATTAACATTTTAATGTTATTTTATATATTTATCTTTGTTATTTTTAATATTAATTTTATTTGATATCATGTGTGAACATATTATTATATTTGATTTCTATTTATTCATTAATTACATTTTTCTTTTGGATACATGTATATATAAAGGATATAATGTTATACTTATCCGTTATTCTTTCAAAATTGTAAAAATTAATTATTATTTTTTTGTATTAGAAATATTATTCTTTAAATTATTTATAATAAAATTTGTAAATATGTGATATTGATAAAAAGAATATATAATTTCTTATTTAGTTAGAATAATTTAGGGGTTAAAAGTTATAAGTTATAATTTATAAACTTTCTTCTATTTAGAATAGCTTACTAATAACACAATTAAACTTGTATTGATTTTTATATTTTAATATTATATATATATTGCAAAACATTAATTGGAGGATTTTTCATAAATTCAATAATAATTTTAAAAAAAATATGGAGTTAATAATATTATAATTATAAATTCAAAAATGAAAAAAACATGAACATATAAAATTATTATAAATATAACCAACACAAATTAACAAAGAAGCTAGCAACTCGTCTGGGATATACCTTGTCTAATTTATAAATTAGTCCACGTATAATCCTTTGTAAAACTAAAACAAACACATGATTATATTTTTAAAAGGACAAAAGATCCTAAGGATTATTAGTGATGGGACTATTATCAACATGGCCTATGAGAATAAAAAGGAGTGGAATGTTTTTGCATTGGCTTTGGACTTGCTCTAATACAAGTAGATGTGCAATCGAAATATTAATTCAAATATGTATTAGCATCTCATTCCCATTCTCATTTACTATGTTGAAATTCCTAAATTAGTTGGAAATAAACAATGATATTTTTGTAAATAATTGAAACTTTTAGATACGTAAGGTTCCACACATATATCAAAGGTTCAAGCCACATAAATTGAGCATTTTGTTATAAAGAATAGTAAGCATTTTGTGATGAATTTTACTGAATAGTAAACTTATAAAGAATAATGAATAACAAACATTTAGGAAGAACTTTACAATTAAATAAAGCATATCAACTAATTAAATTGACCGGAAAGGTGAATCCGATAGGGACCTTGTTTTAGACATATAATAAAACTTATTAATCTCAAACACATATATAAGTAAGCTTGGTATGTTGAACTTCAATCATATCTGTGTCTAACCTTGTATATTTGATTTTTCGACTTATTTACGAAAATATTATAACATGTATTTTTTTACTTATCAACAAAATTGCCCTGAAGTCACATTTTTTGTTAAATAGAAGTTTTTATTTTTCCCATGTTAAATACATATATTTATTTAATTGCAAATACTTTATTTGGATTTAAAGTTTGGTGTTGCTTGTTATTTGTTTTTAATTTCTGAGTTCAACAAGATAACTATGAATTGGATTGCTCTACATGTTTTATCAGTCTATGAAATCATCTTTGATTAAAATATGTAATGGCTTGTTTGGGAATTTGGATTTCATTTATAAGTCTGGATCAAATGACATGTTTGGATAATTAAAAGAATTTGGATTTATTTCATTTGGAATCCAAAGGCATTCAAATATTAGTATAAATTTAAGAATTTGAAATGAAAACTGAATTCCTATCATTTGAAATGAATTACATGTTACCAAACACAATATAATTGTATTTTAAATTTAATTTTAGTTTAACTGGTTTGTCTTATACTATTTTATGTGTAGTGCAGCTGGGAAGGAAGATCAACAGCTACCATACCTACTGTACTTGCAAGGCGGTCCTGGTTTCGAGTCTCCACGACCATCCGAAGCCAGTGGATGGATAAGTAAAGCTTGCGAAGAGTACCGTCTTATACTGCTGGATCAGGTGTGTCATACTATTCAGATTACTTGTCTATACTTTGGACAATCAATTACTAAATGTCTCTGATCTTTGTTTTGTGTTAATGTGTTTCAGCGAGGTACAGGCTTATCCACTCCTCTAACAACGTCTTCTATGTTGCAAGTGAAGTCTGCACAGGATTTAGTTGACTACATAAAACATTTTCGGGCTGACAATATAGTTAATGATGCCGAATTCATTAGGAAACGTATCGTTCCTGGTGGTGGTCCTTGGTCAATATTAGGGCAGGTACATATTTTTAATTTTTGCCTATTTTATTTCAAGCTTGACCTAGCCAAAGTTTGTTATTTCCTTGTTGGAATATGTAATGTCGAAAATNGTGTTCCACCTTCTACTGGTAGTTTGCTCCATTTCTGACATGTTTTCATTATTATTAATTTTTAAGATTCTCATTTATTTGCAGAGGGGGCTCATCTTCTAGTTAATGCCATTTTATGTACCGTTGCTAGAAATTTAAGCTGTGCAATTGTATTTGAGTTTCAACAAAAGTCTTTTTTTATAGCATAGGTCTTCGCGTTGTTTTTTTCTTGTATCATGTTTTTTTTATCTGATCTCCACTTCACTGTGTTAAAAGCAAACAAATCTTATATGGTTTATAAAAAGCTCATATATTTAGACCCATGAGTTTGCCATCTCCCCCTCCCCCCACCCAAACCAAAAAAAATACTGGTCTGCCCCTGATTATATACCTTATAAATTTAGATGTAAATGTGTTTTAAAGTAATGTTAGCTCAATATTATTGTCCTGATCCTAGCTGCTCATTCTACTTCTATATGCAGCAGCTCTAGTATGATTGTATAAAAGCCAAGAGTTTGATGTTGTTTTTCTATCATTAAGTCGGTATCTTTGTAGGCAGATTCTGAGTCGATGATGCATGTGAGTGCAGTAGGATAGCATGTTAAGATGTTCTAACAATATATCAGCATCCTATTTGGCACTGTATATTTATGCATGTTTTCTTGCCTTGCAACTGCAGTTTGAGAAGTTTTTATCATTCGACACAAATCCCCTATACGCTCTTCTACATGAATCCATATATTGTCAAGTAAGTAGTTTAACTTAAATCTTCAGGTTGCATGCATGATTAATATATATAAAGTATTGGCCTTCTCTAAATACTTTTTGCTATGTTAAGGGGTCTTCTTCACGGTGGTCTGCTCATAGGATCAGGGCTGAGAATGAGGATAAATTTGATGCAATTAAGGCTGTCAGAGAAGGCTGTCCAGTATTGTTCACTGGAGAGGTACTGTAAATAAATTTGTTAGTTTCCTTAGTATTACGAAATCAAAAGCTATTAGACCCACGCTTGTGATCTTTAGGCCCCATGTATATTGGGAAAGAATTTGCTGTGTATAAGTTACTTTCATTAGACATTGTTGTTATAAATTGAGAAGAGTACTCCAGAGAACTTATTATTGCCTTGTTACAAGGTGAAATGCTTCTACTGCATTAGTAAATTTAGTTAGTTTGGCTCTTAACTTGACTTTCAAGGTACATTCGTGTTGCCGTTGTAGATGATATTCCCTTGGATGTTTGACGAGCTAAATGCCTTGAAGCCTTTTAAAGAGGCTGCTCACTTATTGGCTGAAAAGGAGGATTGGCCTCCACTATATGACATTGGTGTTCTGAACAATAACAAGGTTTGTTTGCTTCAAGTTGGTGTTAATAGCCTTATATTTTCTTACATAGCATAACCTTTGAAGCTGTTATTTGCGACTATATCATATGCAGAGATTGTACTTCAAATTTTTTCTGTGATTTTGGGAGAATTATAATTTTAAAATAATATTACTCACTGCCACATAGGCCTCAGCTTCCTTTACTATTTCCGATACATGAAAGAGAAATATTGGGTAGTCCTAGTCAATAAAACTAAGTAATCTATTCTTTGTCAGGTGCCTGTTGCAGCAGCTGCTTATTATGAAGATATGTTTGTCAACTTCCAGTTAGCAATAGCGGCAGAGTCTCAGATCGCAGGGATGAGGTTGTTCGTGACAAATGAGTACATGCATTCTGGATTACGAGATGGACCTGTACATATTTTGGATCAGTTGATGGGAATGTTGAACGGGAAAAAGCCCTTGTTTTGACATGAAATTCTGGTTCCACCTGTCTTGTTCATCAGTACCTTTAGTTTGACATGTTTTTTTTTATTGATGTTTTCATTAAGTGCTTGAGATAAACTAACCATGATAGTTGACAATGTGTGTCAGGGGAGGAAAAAAAAGAGGGAATTTGGTGAGTAGGAAAATGCTCCATTTTTTTTTCAACTATTCTTTCTGAGATGCTAGAATATTTGAAGAGAAAATAGAGTATGTTTTAGTTTGCTTTGTATTTATTGAAATTGTAAACAGGTGTATGGGCCACACGTGTGGTTTATGCTGTATGCTGTTTATAGTTTGTAAAATAAGGATTTCAGCTTGATGAATGAAAATAAAAATGTGCAATGTGTGCAGTAGCACAGCTTGAACGCACAAAACAAACCAAAAGTGAGAATAAGAAACCGAAGGGGCAGTGCTTTAGTGATACGATAATGTATGATGGAGTAGCCCGCAAGTGCCTCCACAACGAATCTCACGCCTATAGATGAATGATCTCTTTTCAAAAGCTTAATGTTTTCAATTATAAAACCAGTTTAGCGGGTTAAAATTGTTACAAATATTAAAGAACACAGAAGAGATACGAATATTGCAAGCGTTATAAGGTCAAATGGATTAATTACAGTATTTACTATCAAAGTTGTAACGTAAGAAAGATCTTGTAACGCCGAAAGGAGTTAAATGCACATGCAAAAAATTCAAACCAACCAACAAGATCACTTGTATATATGAAACACCATGCAAAAGCAAAACCAGCTTCCATTCTTCATAAAGTAGACACATCATATATATCTACAAACACATAGGTTTGTCTGGTTGGTCTGCAGGAGATCGTAAAATGTCAGGATTGTTGGACAAGGTGGAGGAGTACATGGCGGAGATGAAGAAACCAGAGGCGGCGTAGAGGGATGTGAATCTAAAACAAGTGAGCCGGGAGTGTATCACTTATGATGCTAAGGTTTCAGTTAGCAATCCTTATAGTACTTGCATATCCCCATTTGTGAGATTTCTTACACTCTAAAAAGTGCAAATAGGTATTTTGCTATATTTCCCTTTCGAATTTATTATCTACTATAATTTTGAAATTATAATCATCCACTCTTACACTCTCAGTAATCTTAACCTCGACCTTAAACTTTTTAGTTTTAAAAACGAAAATTTCTTTAAGCAAAAGTTAAAGAAGTACAAGAACTATGACTCGATGTGACTTATTTGTGAAAAAGGAAAAACATATGACTGTTGATGATTAGTTTAGGAATGTTTTCGGGTTATTTTGTTGGTTTCAGGGAGATTGCTTCAGGAACTATTCAGGATCCAGGATCACTGAAGGGGAGAATGAATGGACTATGCTAGATATAGGAGTGAAGGTGCCGCATAGTGTTCTGCTGAGCTTGGCTAGAGACGTAGGCACGGACTGGGACATTGACTATGACTTGGGGATTAATCTTGTTATCGATCTTCCAGTTCTCGGAAATGTTAGCATTCCAGTTTCCAGGAAAGGCGAGATCAAGCTCCCTACCTTCTCTGACTTATGGACTATATAAATGTGCTTCATGTCTTCACATAATCTTGCTTCAACTGTATCCAATCTTGCCTTGTTTTTTTATAATAAATTAGCACAAACCATAATACAATGTTGCAAGGATATGATTTTCATTCGTGTTGGAAGATGTTAATCTACTAATATAATGCACAATATCGTATCTTCTTCTATAGCCCCAACTAAATAGTTGTATCAGATTCTTACAAGGTAAAAACCAAATCCAGTAAAGTCATAAATAACTACATAAACTAATTCTTTACCTACATGCATTGTCCTTCTAAATAACCTTAAGCAAACAAACTTAAGAACCCTACACCTATTTTACTAATAACTAAGTTTCACTACCTAATTAACATCAAAAGCTATCAAGTAGAGGAGTGACCAGCCGGAGAATTCGACACACTTTGAGAGAAGTTACCACTTGTGAATTATTGGGTAATACATCGGCACTCTGCAAGAGTGTAGAAGCGCTTTGATAATTGTTGAGCGAAACATATTCATAGTTCTGCTTGAAGCTATGGAAATCGTCCAAACTATCCACACTAATATCGTGGAATTCGTCATGGTCATAATTTTCAAAATTATATTGTTGGTTAGGAGAAGGCGGTAGATCATACCCATAACTGAGAGGTTGAGGATTATCAACAATTAATGAATTGGAGAAAAGAAAGTTATTGGACATGGAAGTATCTGAAAATTGGAAAAGATTGACATTTGTTCTCGGAAAGTGTAAATGAGTTGCCATCACATTACGACAGATATTACTAGTAACTGGAGTAGGCAATTCACTTGCAGTTGTAGTTGGCATTTGTACACTCGGAGCTCTAATGGGAGAATCTTCTTCTGATGGAGAATTTTCAACATTACGATTCTTCCTTGGAGCCTTCCTGAATTTGTCGTCTTTCTTGTAAATCCTGCATAAAACCCAATCATCTAGCTGCAAGAAAAACATACATATAAATTCGATTTATTTGGTCGTTATGAAAAGTTATATACTATAAATCAATAAATAGGACACAATAACTTATTAGTTACCCTCATATCACCATCATGAGTGCGGATCCTTGAAGCGGGTGATGTTACTCTATATTCGTGCATGATCCAGTTAGTCTTTTCTCCTTTCGGAGCTTTCCCGATGCCTTCCTAAATCCAACTATAACACCTTTGTAACACACCTTTTTGGTGTGAAAAAGTAATACATTGAAAAACATTGTATTAATAAAAAGAACGTAAAATGTATTAAGCAAAGTGGGAAATTCGATAATGTGTTGATACCATTAAAAAACATTAAAAAACATCTTATAATGTAGAGTAAATTATTAAGTGGCCAAAGTTTCAACCANCAATGTAGAGTAAATTATTAAGTGGTGGCCAAAGTTTCAACCAATTTTCAAATTATTGGTTGTGCTTTCAGCTCTTCAAGATTGTGGCGGATGTTTTTTTTCACCTTTTAAATAGTGGCTCCCGTTAAACTCCATTAATTAAGTCATGTTCCGTTAACTTAAAATATTCATTATTTGTAAGGGTTTCCGTTAGTCCGGTTTGTTAGTGAGTATTCGATGGGAGCCACTATTTTAAAAGACAGAACATCAATCACAATTTTGAAAAGTTAAAAGTACATCCAATATTTTAAAAATCAGTGGAAACTTTGGCCACAACTTTGTAATTAAGTCTACATTGTACTTGTGATTCATCTAAGTTACACATACGTGTTCCTAGTGATCTTACACAAATACTTAAAATGAAATCGCAAACTGACATAACCGGTAAAAAACATACTTCTAATCTCCTCTGGATTAAGCTTGTAAAGTTCAACTTCCTTAATCTTATTATGAGGGAGACGCTGCTTGTTCACCTTCTTCAACATGTAATCAACAATAAGCTCATGATCAAACGGATTAAACCGATACCCGGGCAAGCATTCGATGTCATCATTCTCGTTAACAAACACAGCTTTCCGATGATATTGACCACTATTTTCATTGTTAATAGCATTGACATTTTCTTCAATTTCAATACTCGGCTCGTCTCCAGCGATCACTCCAATATTGTTATAGTTAGAAGTAGCTTCTTCATCTTTTGACATTTTCATAATTTTGAATTGTGACCGAGTCCACCTCCATAGTTAAAACTCTGAAGTATGTTAAGTTAGCCACCTTAGACCTGGAGCTCTGATACCATGTTAAGTTATCAGTTCTTCTAAAACTCAAGGTATTAGGTGGTATCATATATTATATTCTAACAAAGTATTAATGTGTTGAAAGCGTCAAGACTCTGCAGAACTACTTATGCAGATGGTGCGGATTAATACTTATCATTTAGTATTAGTATAGAATTTGCATGCTGATATGGTAATGAATGTTATAACTTATACATATCAGTTTTTCATTATGATAACAAAACATATCGATAATATCTCCTTTTCTTGCGTTTATTAAGTGATAAACACTTATCATGCTGATTTTCTATTACTGGTATTTTTTCGAATTTTGGTACTAGAATTCTGTTACTTGTTATTATAAAAATCCAATTAGTATGCTATTCGTATTTATAATCAAGTAATTATATCAAGGTTCCATTTTATTCATGTTAATAATTGTGATATATAATTTTTAATTTTATATTAATAATATATTTTATCATTTTATTATCTATTAACGTTTGGTAATATAATTATTAACAATTACATTGTTGGCATATTTTAATAAAAAAATTTTATCTATTATGTAATATATTTTAGATAATAAGTGTTTTACGAAAATGTTTGGTTATCATATTTTCTAATAATAATTTATATGTCATATCACTATAATTAATCTTGAATTTTATACTGCTATTTATGATTTTTGATACTCCCTAACAACTTATTTAATTCTAATATTTATAGCTTTAAAGAGAATAATATAAAATTTAAATTCAAATATAATCAATAATATATAAATATCTAATATATATTATTAATTTTTAAAATATGAATAAAGAATGAAGAGTTTGAATTATACTATTACATAAAATAATTTAATTAGATCGAAACCTCATGCTGTACGTCTGTAACATGTCTCACGTCTTCTAAGCAAAGGCAGAAAATGGAGAAAATATTTATTCAAATATAAATAAATAAGATTTAATTATTTTGAATGAATAAAATCTTTTTAGTGTGAATAAATAAATATATGTATATATTTTTTAATTTTGAAAATCTTTATAATGTGTGTATCTATATAATTAACAAATATAAAAAATTATAAATTTAAAAACTATCAAAGAAGTTATTCCTGATGAGTCAAAGTATAGCATACTAACATATATTTCATCTTACGAAGCTCACACTTTAACTAAAAAGATTTTTTTTTAAATTTATATATATATATATATATATTTAAATAATTTATAGGATATAATTAGTTTAATTGGATAATAATCATAAGTATTTGTTTTTATAATATATTTTTAGGAGAATAAATTATAATTAAATAAATTTTTATTCTACATTCATATCTCAAATTTAAATTTAATTGTCATTGTCTTTCTTCGACATGATACTAGCGTAAATAAAGAATATATAAAAATTTATATTATATAAAAATTTATAAATTATATTTAACATCAAAATTGGGGATCATTTCTTAAAAACTATGTAGTAATATATAATTATTTATAAATTATAATTAATACCAAGATTTACAAATCGATACTTAACCAAGTACTTCATATTATACAATTATTTATAAATTACAACAAATAATATACTAATAAAATTTTAATAGAGTAAAATAATTTTATTCAAATATTATCAAAGATTTCGAATCGATTAATAACAACTACATAATATTATATTATTAATTATAAGTTAGAACTAATACTATACTAATAAAAATATAATATTCAATACCTCACTAATAATATATTTAAATTTAATATTTATAATTTTAAAAATTTTAATAAATTTTTATTTTTAAATATTATCTTACAACATACTAATATTTAATATGTATATTATTACTTCTAAAAATATTTACACGGGTTTTAAATTGAAATTACATTAACAAGATATTAAAATTTAATAATTTATTTTATTTTTTAACAAATATTTATCTATTATATCTTATATATAATAAAAGTAAAAAAGAAATCTTATTCAAAATAGTATTAAAATTTATGAGTTTGATATTTATTAATATATTTAAATTTATTATTTATATATTTGTAATTCTAAAACTGTGACATATTAAAAAAAGATTATATGTCTCGCACCGGTTAAAATCTAATTACTTATAATAATTATAATATTAATTCATTTGGTCGAATAATAAACAACACAATATAATATTTTACTTGTACATGTACATTTTTAACATAATAAATTATAATTACTTTAAAATTAACAAACACAACATATTATAATTTATTTTACGATAAAAATGTGTACACTATCAATTTATCCGATTATCTTCTTTTGGNTAAAAATATGTACACTATCAATTTATCCGATTATCTTCTTTTGGTTGTTATAAAACTTCCAAGCTATATCGGAATTCCATGATCTAAGAGCATCTCCAAGCATTAACAAGTTATTAAATCAAAATATTAAGAGTTTAACAAAAAATTGAACTCCAAAAAACTCGTAGTGTCCTAAAAATTTTAAGAGCCTTTTCTCTTTCCTCTAAGAGCACAGACTCTTAACTAGTTTTTATTAATAAAAAATTCATTCCCTCTAAATTATCTATTACATTTCTCACTTTTTTTATCATAGTGGAGTCCAAATATGAATAAAAAATAAAATAGAGAGATAAAGAGTATTATTGTAGTTGGCATTGTACTAACTTACTAGGAGCTTAATTATTTATATTATATTTAGAAATCAATTAGGAGACTTCTGAAGATACTCTGAGTAATCTATCATTTTCATAAAATGAACAAAGATATGACATAGCGTATGATTTATCCGTCTCAAATTAAATATTTTATTTGATTTATTATAATTAGTTAAAATAATTAAAATTATTCTTATCATTTAAAAAAATAAAAATTATAAAATCTTTAAATATTTTTGATATATTTATATTATATTATATTAATAAAGTCGAGAATTTTCATGAAAAACATCACGGTGGGAGATTTTGTGTGAATGTTTGGAAGTCGATTGTTTATTGGTATTTGGACCCATTTAAAAATTTGATACACATGAATAATATGAATACGGTGTAAAATTGAATCTGAATAAAATATATATGAGTATTTATATACCCGAATCTAAACCTTTCATATTTAATTTGGATTCAAACTTTAATATTAGAAATTGACTTGTATTCAAATAAAATGATCCTGAATCTAAATTTGAACCTATGTAAATAATCCCAAATTTGAACATATGAGTGTTCGATTATACTTGATTATTTTTCATCCCACTTATACAGTTAATTTGTGGAAGTAGCAATTTATTCCTTCTGTTTCTTTTTATTTGTTTTTATTTGTCGTTTTGATTTTTGACACATATATTTAGGTGTTTTGTCCGTATAATAAAAATTATTATTTTTAATTAATTATTTTTGTGAATTAAAATTTTGAATATATATTTTAACTAAAAAATTAAAAAATAATAATTTTTACTATAAAATCAAAACACTCTAAAATATGTCAAAAGTTAAATCGACAAAAAGAAACGGAAGAAGTACTCCTCCATTCCAAAATAATAATCGCCATAACTTTTGACATGTAAAATGAGGTGAGAAGAAATATAGTTAAATTTATTATAAAATTTAAATTTTTATATTAAATAAAAATTTAAAATTTATATTATTTTTTTATACACATATGTGCCAAAAATCAAATGAAACTACTATTATTTTTAACAGTCTAGATTCTAGAAAGAAAACGCGTGGGGAAATATATGAACCAAAATTAATGTAAGCAAAAAAATAGGGTCNCGGTCTTAAATACTAACCGTTTCTTTTTGGAAACAAGAACAACCATTCATAAATATGAGGATAGTATTGGTAGCCAAATAACAATATGCAGACTGTATGATCACTTTCATCCTTTCTGTTTTGTGATCCAATGAAACAAATGAACTCACCTTTATAAGACAAAAATAGTTATTTTCTCTTTGTCGTCCTTGAAGATTTTCTACACCTTTTAAAATTTTTTTCCTCATCCAGGAGGGGCTGGAGATGGAAAAGAAACCTAGAGGACCTCCACTTGTTTAACTTTTTTTATTTTCATCTTCTTTGTCGTCTTCAATGACAATCCTCGCGGTTCTTTTCTCTGTCTTTATAATTGTCCCTTCTGTATCATCTGCTGGTGCACCTGGAAAGTCTGATTCTTTCACCCCGCCTGATAGCTATCTTCTTGATTGTGGTTCATCACAACAAACTACTCTCTCTGATAAAAGGGTCTTTTTATCAGATCAAAACTCACATGAATATATTAATTATGAGGGAAAAGATTTGCAAGTTTCAGTACCCAAGGCAGATGTTCCTCTTCCAATTTATCTTAGTGCCAAAGTATTTTTTTCAGAAGCAACTTATACGTTTCACATGAATAAAGCNCTTTTGACATGTAAAATAAGGTGAGAAGAAATATAGTTAAATTTATTATAAAATTTAAATTTTTATATTAAATAAAATTTTAAAATTTATATTATTTTTTTATACACATATGTGCCAAAAATCAAATGAAACTACTATTATTTTTAACAGTTTAGATTCTAGAAAGAAAACGCGTGGGGAAATATATGAACCAAAATTAATGTAAGCAAAAAAATAGGGTCAACAAGACCTATGATTCACAGACACTCATAAACCATTTCTGACTTTGTGAGATGCACTAACATGCAACATCAACATTTTAATTACTATAAATCAACACTCTCCACACAACATAAACAAAGCCAAGTACCTAACAAGTAAACAACCAAAAGTCTTCCACTTTTTTCTTCAACTTCTTCCAAGTTTCCATCTCTTCAAACCCTTTCATTAGTATCAAAAAATCTACGTTAACAATGGTGGGAAGGGAGCAAATTAGGCCACTAGCCCCAGCCTCGGATCGCCATGCAAGCAACGACCACATCGAAACAGCTGACAACAACTATCTCAGGACAAAACCTCTTACAAGAAAAACATGGTTTAAAGTCTCTACGTTTATTGCTGCTATTTTTCTCATCTTAGCAATCATCATCGTAATCTTGATATTTACAATTTTCAAAATCAAGAACCCGACTATAAACTTGAACCGAATCTCAATCAACCAACTTGATCTAAACAATGTCACGGCAATATTAACGAGTCAAAACATAAATCTAACAGCTCAGGTATCAGTCAAGAATCCAAATTATGCATCATTCAAGTATCCCAACACGAATACGAACCTGTTTTATCGTGGCACGGTGATTGGAGAAGCCAGAGGAGCAGCAGGGCAGGTGAAGGCGAGACGGACTGTGTTTATTAATGAAACAGTGGATGTGATCATTGGAAAATTACTGAGTAATCCTAGCTTTCAAAGTGATATTACATCTACTCTGTTGCCAATAACTAGCTACACAAGAGTTGGAGGGAGGGTCAAAATGTTGAATTTTATAAGGAGACATGTTACGGTGAGCTTGAACTGTAGTGTGATGGTAAATCTAACAAGCCAGTCTATTCAAGAACAGAAATGTAGTAGAAAAGTCAAATTATAGACAATCATATGTGTGTTTGCAATCTATTATAAGTAATGTTCAATGTTATTTGCTTCACCCCTCTGTTTCATTTTAATTGTACATATACTAATAATGTCTCTCGCAATTTATATATCTCTAGTTAAATATCAGTTGCCAAGAATCGGTCTTAAATACTAACCGTTTTTTTTTTGGAAACAAGAACAACCATTCATAAATATGAGGATAGTATTGGTAGCCAAATAACAATGTGCAGACTGTATGATCACTTTCATCCTTTCTGTTTTATGATCCGATGAAACAAATGAACTCACCTTTATAAGATAAAAATAGTTATTTTCTCTTTGTCGTCCTTGAAGATTTTCTACACCTTTCAAATTTTTTTCCTCATCCAGGAGGGGCTGGAGATGGAAAAGAAACCTAGAGGACCTCCACTTGTTTACCTTCCTTTATTTTCATCTTCTTTGTCGTCTTCAATGACAATCCTCGCGGTTCTTTTCTCTGTCTTTATAGTTGTCCCTTCTGTATCATCTGCTGGTGCACCTGGAAAGTCTGATTCTTTCACCCCACCTGATAGCTATCTTCTTGATTGTGGTTCATCACAACAAACTACTCTCTCTGATAAAAGGGTCTTTTTATCAGATCAAAACTCACATGAATATATTAATTATGAGGGAAAAGATTTGCAAGTTTCAGTACCCAAGGCAGATGTTCCTCTTCCAATTTATCTCAGTGCCAAAGTATTTTTTTCAGAAGCAACTTATACGTTTCACATGAATAAAGCCGGTTGGCATTGGATTCGTCTACATTTCTTTACGGTATCAAACAATGATGTCAATCTGCAACAATCTAAATTTGGTGTAATTTCTGATTCACTAGTCCTGCTTCACGAATTTAGCCTCGGAAAAGATTCTGGATGGGTTATGAAGGAGTATCTTGTTAATGTTACGAATCAGCAATTGTCAATTAAATTCACTCCTGCAAAGGATTCAACTGCATTTATAAATGCTATTGAGGTGGTATCGGCTCCTGATATGTTGATCAGTGATGTTGGCAATTCATTGGTCCCTGTTGCTCAAACATCTGGCTTGTCTCAGAATTCTTACCAAACCGTGTATCGTCTTAATGTAGGCGGTCCAAAGATTGAGTCTCAAAGTGACACCCTTGGACGATCATGGGCAGAAGATAAGCAGTACCTTAAACCTGAGAATGCAGGTAAAAATGTGTCTGTGGAGCCCAAGGTCATTGTCTACCCTGATGGAAATTCTCCACTGGTAGCACCTCCATCAGTTTATGCTTCAGCTATGGAGATGGGTGATGCAAACACCGTAGGTCCCAATTTTAATGTCACTNCAAGGTCATTGTCTACCCTGAAGGAAATTCTCCACTGGTAGCACCTCCATCAGTTTATGCTTCAGCTATGGAGATGGGTGATGCAAACACCGTAGGTCCCAATTTTAATGTCACTTGGTCCCTAGACATTGATACATCTTTTTCATATTTAGTTCGTCTTCATTTCGCTGACATAGTGAGCAAATCCCTCAATGACCTGTATTTTAACGTGTATGTTGGTGGGAAAAAGGCAATTTCTGGTCTAGATTTGTCNCAACGTGTACGTTGGTGGGAAAAAGGCAATTTCTGGTCTAGATTTGTCAACTGTTGCCGGTGATTTGGCATCAGCTTACTACAAAGACTTTGTAGTTAATTCTTCTATGGGTGTAACCAGTCCTCTCAAAGTTCAGATTGGTCCAATGAATGAAGCCGCNAAGAGGCTTCTCTAAAAGGAAAGGGTGAAGAGGAAAATAAGGCAGTGGCAAGTGCTGCTTCTCCTGCTTCGGTTTCCCCAGCTGCCGCAACTGCTACTAGCCCAGATAAGAGGCCTGTTCCATTGCCTGAACAAACCAAGAAACCAGATGAAGTTCAAACTATCGACGAGCATTCTGGGACTGCAATGTTTAAGCAGTTTGCTGAACTTAATGGCCGGTGAACTCCCAGTATATTAGCCAATATACGTCAATATACGTGCTATATTATCATATTTTATATAAATTTATTAACGATGTGAGTGATAATAAATTAATTAAAAGAGTTATTTTGAAAATAGTTAAAAATTATATATAATAAATAANTTTCCTTTGCGGAGTTGCAAGAAGCAACCAGAAACTGGGAAGCTAGTGCTATTATTGGTGTGGGAGGATTCGGGAATGTGTACCTTGGTGAGATTGATAACGGAACTAAAGTTGCAATTAAACGTGGCAATCCACAATCTGAGCAAGGTATCAATGAATTCCAGACGGAAATCCAGATGCTTTCCAAGCTTCGTCATCGCCACTTGGTGTCACTCATTGGATATTGTGATGAAAACGATGNAAATAGTTAAAAATTATATATAATAAATAATATTTTAATAAATATGTATATTATTTGAATTTATAAAAGTTAAATACGATACATAGTATTCTATTACAATTTGGACATGTCTAAAATAAAATTTTAGTTATTATATATATATATATATATATATATATATTTGGAGCAACTGTCATAATAAGTAAAATTATATATAATATAAAGATNTCAATGAATTCCAGACGGAAATCCAGATGCTTTCCAAGCTTCGTCATCGCCACTTGGTGTCACTCATTGGATATTGTGATGAAAACGATGAGATGATATTGGTATATGAGTACATGTCAAATGGACCCTTGAGAGACCATTTATATGGAAAGGACTTGCCCTTCCTCCCATGGAAACAAAGGCTTGAGATATGCATTGGCGCAGCTCGCGGTCTTCATTATCTTCACACAGGCTCAGCTCAAGGCATCATTCATCGTGATGTGAAGACCACTAACATATTGCTTGNATACATTGTTAGGACCGACCCAGTTATATATTAATATTCATAAACTTTAATGATATATTAAATAAAAATTATAGGATAAGTAGGATTCTTAAAATAGAAAATATANTATATATATATATATATATATATATATATATATATATATATATATATATATATATATATATATATTTGGAGCAACTGTCATAATAAGTAAAATTATATATAATATAAAGATATACATTGTTAGGACCGACCCAGTTATATATTAATATTCATAAACTTTAATGATATATTAAATAAAAATTATAGGATAAGTAGGATTTTTAAAATAAAATATATATAATATAATTTAAATAGAATATAATATTATCTGTAAGAAGTTGTATAAAAAGAGGACTATCGGGGTTAGAGTTGTATGTATGATATATATTATTTTCAAAATTAAATTTTATTAAAATTGAATGATTAAGATTGTTTATATGATTCACCTAAAATTGGACGGTTAAGATTTTTTTTATAGTTCACCTTATTCGGGCCAGTACCGTACTGATCAACCAAAATTTGTAATCTTTCGATTATAATATATATAAACTTATAACACGTGTGAAGCACTGAATGAATGACTAATATTTAGATAAATTTCTTTTTTATATTATATTTTATTGATATTTACTATAAAATCTTATAATGTGGAGAATTTATGTTAATATAATATAAATTATCTATGAGGAGTTGTATAAAAAGAAGACTATTGAGGGCTAGAGATGTATGTTATTATACAATTATATTTATATATTAATATTTATAAACTCTAATTATATGTTAAATAAAAATTATAGGATAAGTAGGATTATTAAAATAGAAAATATAAAATATAATTTAAATATAATATAATAGTATTTGTGAGTAATTGTATATATGATATATATTCTTTTTAAAATTAGATTTTATTAAAATTGAATGGTTAAAATCGCTTCTATGGTTCATCTAAAATTGAATTGTTAGGATCTTTTCTAGGGTTCACCTTGGACCAAAACTTTTAATCTTTCAGTTATATATGTGTGTGTGTAAACATAATTTAGTAGAAAGTAAATTATAATAGAAAATAAAAAGTAGGCCACATAAAGACACATCCCAATACACTCCCACACTAATTAAATACACTCGATTCTCTCCATTTTTAATTTGATTTTTCCCGCTAATTTGTGAACTTTTTTCAAAATCTAACTTCGCCATATATTTTACATCTCCCAACGATCTGTTTCCATACCATACATGTTATATTCCGACAACTTCTATTTTTCCGATAATCTCCTTATATATTTATTTAACTCGGTGATTCTTGTAATACAAATTAGTGATTTTTATAGTATAAATTAGTGATTTATATAATATAAATTAGTGATCGAATTTTGATTTGCTAACAGATGTTTATAGTACAAACTGGTGATTTTGATGATTTTTATAAACAAATTAGTGATTTTTATAATATAAATTACTGATTTATCTAATATAAATTAGTGATCAAATACTTGATGACATGGTAGTGGGACACGTGGCACTGCCACGTCAACGGGTGATGACGTGGTAGTGGTAGTGCCAAGTTTATGTGGCATGACACTCTTGATTGCCACTCTATTGGAGTTTTAAGGGTGCTAGGAAATGTTGCAAATTTTTGGCACCCCCTCTACGTCCTCAAAAAAATTGTTATTTATAATGTATTGACAATTTTTAGCACTCCTTGAGAGTGCCTCTGTTGGAGAAACTCTAAGAGCATCTCCAATGGGGTGTCAACTTAAAGTGGCCAAAAATGACAAATCATTAATAGTATTACTATTTTATTTTCTATCTCTTCAATAGTACTTTTGGTATTCTTTCTAAAATAATTTACTTCAATGGTCGGCACTCAAAATTACCAATCTTTGATACATCTATACTATATTATAATAACCAAAATAGATAACTTTTTTATTGAAACAATGAGCTGAACCATAAAAAAGATCCTGACCATTCAATTTTAGGTTAACCATATAAATAATCTTAACCATTCAATTTTAATAAAATATAATTTTAGTAAGAATATATATATCATATACACAACTCTATCCCCGATAGTCATCCTTTTATACAACTCCTCACAGATAATATTATATTATATTTAAATTATATTCTATATTTTCTATTTTAAAAATTCTACTTATCCTATAATTTGTATTTTATATAATTTACTCGCATTTCAACTCAATTTTATCACCATTCAGACTATTTTATTTATTTAAAATTATGACTTATAATTAAATTTTATGAATATTAATATATAAACATCATTGTATATAAAAATGTAAAAAAATTAATAATAAAATAAATTATCATATTAAATGAAATATTTAAATTATATAAAATATATACGTGTAACATTAAATAAATTTTAAATTATTATTATAAAAATATATTCAAATTAAATATTAAAAATATTAAAGCAATTCGATTGTATGAGATATAAGTTAGTGTATAAATAATACTATATATGAATATTTATGATTTTAATGTGATATAACACATTTTTATCATTTCGGAAAGGTACCAAAAAATATAAAAAATTGACAACTTTGTTTGACATCCCTATCATTCCAATGCGTGTCAACAGTAACCCTGATTATGTCATGCGACACTTTTGCACTATTTTTGTAACTTCCTCTCTGATAAACGGTTTTGACAACTCATAATCATAACCATCACTATTCACTATACAGTATACACACAATAAAAGAATATAAAACTGAGGCACGCAGCAATTAATTACGCCAACCAGTATTTCCACCACTCAACTACCTTCCCTCCTAAAACAATCAAATGACCTCCTCCCCCACAACCACTCTCCTCACCCTCCTCCCATGTACAGTGTACTCCACCACAACCACCACTCTCAGTCTTCCTATCAAACGTAGACTTCACTTACGCCCTCGCCATCGCTCTGGGCTTCCTCACCACTCTCGTACTCATATCCTACCTTTGTTTTCGCCTCACGCGCCACAACCAAACCCTAAACCCTACCAGCTCTATAAGCTCATCTTTAGATACTGGCGTGATCCTACCACGTATAATATTCGTAGCTGAAGATGATCAAGACATGCAAAGTGGTCGTGTTGTTGGACTTGATCAAACTGTTATTAACATGTACCCTAAGTGATTTAATGTGTCCCATTTGTTTGTGTGAGTATAAGGATACGGAGATGTTGAGAATGTTGACTGAATGTAAACATTTTTTTCACTTGTTTTGCGTTGATGCATGGTTGAAGTTGAGTGCTTCTTGTCCTGTGTGTCGAAATTCGCCTTTGCCTACGCCCTTGTCTGAGGTTGTGCCTTTTTCGCATCGGAGAACCTAGGTGAAATTAAAACAAAATATAGAATTTTATATTGTAGATTTGTTTGTTGAAATTGTTGTGTAAATGTAAACAATTTATATATATGTTGGTTGTTTGGGAATGGATTCGAAAGTTTGGTTCTTTCTTTGGGATTTATTGTTTGTGGTATATATTAAAGGTTGAAACTTGGATACTTTATTATTAGATTAGTTTGTTGCAAAGGATGGATTCTCTTTGATCTCTAACTTATTTCGATTGATGATTATATTTTATATACGAATCTATCGGTTTTGATTCAACTAGCACAGAACTTTGTTGGATTACATTTTTGTCATGATTTTCATTATCATTCAAATGTGACCTTGAGGCTGATTCTTAATGTTGAAAGAAGTGTTTGGCCACAGACTGAGGTTGTGTCTTTAGTTTGGGCTGAGTGTTCGTAGTGGTGCCTTTGTCTATTATTGTGCAGGCCTAGAGGGAGTCGAGCCTTATCAAATGAAAGCATGTTTCGCGTGCCTCTGTTTCCCATCATGTAATCGGTACATATATCTTTTGATTGAATTTTATTTTGTCTCCGTCATTATTTATATAATTGTTTAGTTGTTTGTTCCTTTCCGCGTGCTATGTTTCTAACTTGAAGTGAGTTTTATCTTTGATTAGATGGGACTGTTTCTTGTAATGTATTGTTTTGCAGTATATGAGGTTTGCATGCCTTGTCCAGGAGGCTTAAATTAGCATACGTGTGCTGCCAAATTATTAATATTGTTAGTTTTAAGCTTATCGGCAGACCCAAAGAGGAACCTGAGTGGAAACAGTAACTATAGACTACCATGGAACCCGACGATACTACACTAACTTTGGCTGCTTCTGCATATGCAGTACTAAGAGCATAGGAACTTCTATACAAGGCATCACTTCTTTCCAGCTTCAACTGGGATAAAGTTGAGTCTTAACTTCATTATAGAGAATTATTTTATTTGTGGAATATTATTTTAGCTCTTCTTACATTTCATATAGTCAAACTGTATTACCCGGTCTTTAATTGATAATAGGACTGTATAACTTGTACTAGATTATACCTTATGCTTCTCATGAAGTTAAAAGTATATTATTAATTATTAAGTATATTTTTATTGCTGCTGAGAGTTATCAAAGTCTCTGAGATGCAACTTAATTTGTCAAATAACCACATATCATTTCCAGATTCAGTGGTTAAATTCTAATGCTCATACGTACATGTTCTCATATTTAGCATTGCTTGGTTTATCATAACTTTCTTACCGCCTATTAATTATATGTATTGTAATGCTTGTGAAGTATTCCAAGAAGATCCAACTCAGAACTATAAGAACAAAGAATACTGATCTCAAGAAAACCCAACTTTTTCTTTGTTGTAGGGTCCCTTACTCTCCTTGTCTGTATGCTGCATTGTCAAGATTCTACTCTCTCAGAACTTTTGTTCAGGAGTCAGTATCTGTGCAGGAACAGAAATGCAGTAGGAAAGTCAAATTATACACAATTATGTACACGTGTGTGTGCAGATTATTATATGTAATGTTGACAATTTTGTAATCTCTTATGAATTTTACAGGTATGTCTTTCAATGTTATATGCTTCCCCACACTGTTTTATTTTACTTGTATACATAATGTCTCTATCTATTTATATATCAAATATTATGCATTATGTGTGTGTATTATTTGTATATATAAATGTGTGTGTGTGTGTGTGTGATTGGTCTCTTGCTATCACACTTTCGCTATAATGTGACTTCCCTTTATGATTTTATCAATGAAATTTATGTTCTTAAATAGTGTTTGGCCATGACAAATGAGTCTAATAACCATTGATGTATCTCTAGTTAGATATCAGTTGCCAAGAATAGGTGTTGAATATTAACCGCTTTTTAGAAAATAACAGCAACCATCCATAAATATGAGGATAGTATTGGCAGATCAAATTACAATGTGCAGACGGTATGATCATTTTCATCCTTTCTATTTTATGATCCAGTGAAAGAAAATGAACTCACCTTTATAAGACAAAATTAGTTTTTTCTCTTTGTTGTCCTTAAAATTTTCCTCGTCTTTTCCACATCCAGGAGGGGCTGGAGATGGAAAAGAAACCTAGAGGACCTCCCCTTTTTGTTCACCTTCCTTTGTTTTCATCTTCTTTGCCATCTTCAATGGCAATCCTCACAGTTCTTTTCTTTATAGTTGTACCTTCTGTATTCGGTGCACCTGCAAAGTCTGATTCTTTCACCCCGCCTGATAGCTATCTTCTTGATTGTGGTTCATCACAACAAACTACTCTCTCTGATAAAAGGGTTTTTTTATCAGATCAAAACTCACATGAATATATTAATTATGAGGGAAAAGATTTGCAAGTTTCAGTACCCAAGGCAGATGTTCCTCTTCCAATTTATCTTAGTGCCAAAGTATTTTTTTCAGAAGCAACTTATACATTTCACATGAATAAAGCTGGTTGGCATTGGATTCGCCTACATTTCTTTCCGGTATCAAACAATGATGTTAATCTGCAACAATCTAAATTTGGTGTCATTTCTGATTCATTAGTCCTGCTTCACGAATTTAGCCTTGGAAAAGATTCTGGATGGGTTATGAAGGAGTATCTTGTAAATGTTACTAATCAGCAATTTTCAATTAAATTCATTCCTGCAAAGGATTCAACTGCATTTATAAATGCTATTGAGGTCGTTTCTGCTCCTGATATGTTGATCAGTGATGTTGCCAATTCATTGGTCCCTGTTGCACAAACATCTGGCTTGTCTCAGAATTCTTACCAAACCGTGTATCGACTTAATGTAGGCGGTCCAAAGATTGAATCTCAAATTGACACCCTTGGACGATCATGGGCAGAAGATAAGCAGTACCTTAAACCTGAGAATGCAGGTAA
>QRFB01015901.1:7233-22660 GCA_008931105.1 Oenanthe javanica
CAGTCAGCTTTGAAATCTTCCCGTCTTTTCTTTGTCTTCTGTTCTTGAAACCTCTTGAACTAAATGAAGAATAAATATTATATTTAGTTGACTTGACACACAAATGTACTGTCTGGTTCATTTGTGTCATACTAATAAATATTATCCATTTATTAAACATTTAACTAGAGGCCTTCTGTCATNTCATTGTCTTTGTTCTTCTCTTGGAATCTTCTGTAGTAACCACTTGAAATCCTTTATATCTTCTGTATTCTTTAGAAGTACTACCTCTTTATTAATTTCACTAACGCTTGAACATATTAATGAACTTCTTCCAGTGTTGAGTAGCAATCCCATAAAATACCTCTGATACTTAGATCCTTTGTGATTAGTTGACTGTCTTCGTCTTGATTCATGTTTAGTGTTTATTATTTACTTCTCTTTATTAGCTAGAGTTGAGTTGTCATCTAATTATTACAAATAGGCCTAGTCATATGCCTTTCACATGGGAATCTGATTATAGCCTGAATAAGCATCCATAAAGCTGAGTAAGGCATGCCTAGTTGTGGCATCTACCAGTTGATCAATCTAAGGAAGAGGGAAGCTGTATTTGTGATATGCTTTATTTAGGTTTGTGAAATTTACACAGGTCCTCTATTTTCCATTAGGTTTATTAACCAATACCGGGTTTGCCAACCATATGAGGTAGAAGGATTCTTTGACCAAACCAGCCTTGAGTAACCGATCTACCTCCTCCTTTAATGCGGAAGCTCTTTCTCCACTTACAACCTTTTTTTGTCTTATCCTTTTTTTTTCTGGGTCAATATTTAGATGGTGATACATTACTTTGGGTTCAACCCCAATCATGTTTGAACGGCTTTAGGCAAACACATCTAGGTTCATACTACCCCATAATTACTTCATAAAGTAATAATAATTATGATGTATAATAATAAATTGATTTAGGCCAATTAACTCCATAAATTGATTTAGGCCAATTAACTCCATATACCCCATAAAATTGTTTCATGTTGACTTCAAATTTATATATATGATGAAAAATGAAAAATCCAATATAATATCCTCAAGAAAAGGACCATAAGTGGAAGAAATTATTACCCTTTATTATTCACATGAAACAATTGCAACTAATCTTACAATTCTTCAGGGAATGTATGATAGAATAATTAATCTCAAACATGCTCATGCAAAAACAACCATAGAACAATATCAGGAAATGATTAGTCCAAAGAAAAGGCCTATATTCATATCTATTAATGCCATGAAAGATATTAAAATAATAAAAGAAGAAGGGTTATCTGATCCTTTCAAATAAATGTAGTTTATCTACAAAACAAAAAAGATGTCGTCCTTAGAACTACAAAATAAATTATGAACCAAGTGTAGTATACTACACAAATGAAGATGAAGATGTCCAGATAAAAGGAATCATGTACAGACAAAAGGAATCATGTAGAAGAAAAGAATCTCTATTATATCAAAAGAAGACAAATGGTGGACGACTAAGAAAATCTCAATTATGAAGAAAAATCAAAAGAAGACAAATGGTGGACCAAAGGAATCTCAATTATATGGTAGAAAGTCAAAAATATATAGATAGTGGAAAATTTTGTAAAAGTTGAAAGAGATATACTGATAGATGTGATCTATATAAGGAGCCTCCTTGTCAGAAAGAAAGATATATTGAAAGTATTCTGTAATAAAATCTTGAGTTTGAAAATTCTTATGGATAGCTAAACTCCCTCTCATCCATAGTTTCAACTAAGAAAATATCAAGAGATCATAGATATTACTCTACTAAAATCATATTTAGTATTTGTTAATCTAAGAGTATTATTGGGTATAGTATTTTAAAGGATATCCTAGGCAATCCCAGAAGCCAGGCTAGATTCCAAGAGGAACAATGAGTCAGGAAAGGTTGAGAGCTAAGGTAATCTGAAATACAAATACTAGGTAATACTCTGAACTAATAATTTCTATTTATGTTATTGGTAAAGTATTTATTTTTGTGATCTTGATATTAGTATTGGTTAGAAATTATGGATATTTAAAAATTTATAATGAATTTCATTATATGTGTTACATGTTTATATATAATACCATCTATATTGCTTCCCTCTTCAAGGTTAATAGATGATGAGATCTCCTATTAAACATAATACAAACCCCCCAAAAATTGGTATCAGAGCTATGAATAAGAAAAATTATGGCATGAATAGTAAAAAAGTGAATAGTGAAAAATGAATAGTGAATTTTAATGGCAAGATTAAGAAAAACTATATTTATGAGATATATATTAGCAGATGAATATAGAAAACACAGGATAATAGCAGGTCTATTAATTAGATTTAATAAACACTCGGGAGAATTATCAAAGATAACATCTTGAAAAATTTTAAAACAAACTTTACTTTTAAATAACTATGAATAATATCCAAGATATGTCAGAAAATTCAATGAATAATAGTTTACAAAGAATAAAAAGCATAACAAATAAAATTCCTACATATAATAAAGAAATTAATCATCATATTGAAAGTTGTAGAATAAGTATGGAATTAATAAATAATAAAGACATAATAGTAAGATTAGTTAGAGAATTATTAGATAAAAGAGATGAAGAATACAGATTATTAGAAGAAGAACATTTAAAATTACAAAGAGAAAAATTTATACAAGAATCAGAATTTGGATAAAGGAAAAGAATTAGCAGATAAAGAAACATATTATCAAATGGAAACATATGAACAAGGAACTTTTCAAAGTTTAAGCTTTAAACCAGAAACTTACCAAAAAATACAAGGTGAAAAAGAAGAATTAACAGTTAAAAAAATATTTAAAACAAATTGGTTTGAAAGAAATACATAAATAAGGTATCTAGCATAAAAACACGAAAATATAATAGATACTACTAGTATAGAAATATCTACTAACATATGAAACGATAAAAAGAGAATTAAGAAAGTTATCTACTAAAAAAATAAAGAAATATAGAAATATCTACTTTAGAGGAGTAGAATTCACGATAAAAGCATATTTTCAAAGAAATATAGATACACCGATACAGATATATATATTAGATGACAGAATACTAGGGAATATACAAGATGCATTAATATCAGTAATAAAAGGAAATTTAATCTATCAAAAACTAAAGTTTATAGCCAGATTTTAGTATATCACTAAAAGATGAACATAAAGAATTAGCTTTAACTCTGTATTATAAATTAGATGGAATAATAAAAATGTCACCTGGAAGTAAAGTTATTAGTATTGAAACAAAAATGATATATGCATTTAACAGGAAATCATCATGTAACTAAACAACATGAATCCAGTATTTTTATAAAGCTGGCCTTCTGAGTTTGCAGGAGCCTAGGAGGGCTATTTTCCTAGCAAACCTCCACTATATTAATGGTTAAGCCTGCAGATCCGAATTGTGCAGCAAATTTTCTCTAATGTTTCAATGAAGTGTGTTCATTATCTTTTTCTTTAGGCAATTGCATGATATGTGATGTTTGTTCACTATATCTAAATGGTGACCAGGAAATTATTACTATCATGCATTCTGCAAACCAGCAACTACATTTCTGGTTTTGTAATGGCAGCCATCTATCACTCACAATACACTATTTTCACGTGGTAATGTAGATATCACGTCTACTTTACCGATAGGTAGCATTTCTTGTACTTGTTTCCACCCCCTGCACCAAAACAACCTGCATTTCTACCATCCCAGTAACTATTAATGAATATTTTGATTAATATAAGAAACATACACTGTACTTATTAGATCAAACTTTAAACCAATGCCTTGTACTGATAGTTTCGTCCATGAAATTCTATATCCTCTATTAGGCAAAAAGTAATTGTTGTTCTCCTGCAGTGTATATATAACTTGGAAGTAGGCAGTCAGGGTTTGTTGCACTGTTCTGTTTTGTTGAAGCTGATGTGATACATAAGCCTCAAGAAGTACCGGAGTCGTCGTATGCCCTCTTTACTGGTTATTGGTGCTATGCAAATATTTTTTCTTTTAGTGGCAGGCACCTAATTTGTATCAGTGTTAAGGCAGGAGACACAATCCAAAATTCCAAATGTATATCTAATATCAACATTCAAGTAATAGTTTTGTGGCATTAATCAAACTGCATTACACTGGTATAACCAAAATAATATCGACATCAAGATTTAATAAGAATAATAAACTTAAAAATATACCCCACTAGGCCTTTCCCTAACCTTACTCCTCTGCTTCAGGACTCTTAGGTGATTGAAGCAAACATTTAACCATAGAGATCTGTTCATATACATTATACAACCATCTGCAGGGCTATTAATTGTATTACTAGTAGTTTAGATTAAATATTAAAAACGTATGTATACATATATTTTTCTCTTTGGTTTGAGTTTTGACCAAATAGGTAACTCCTGCGAGATCTAATCGAAATTAGTTTTTGGAGTCTAATTTTTATATATTTTATACATTTTTTTTAATTTATATATAATTAATTCAAAAAAATTGCACTCCTTCATCCAAGTGTTAATACTTATTAGTCTACAGTGAGGGTCATCCAATGAACCTTACNAACTCCTGCGAGATCAAATCGAAATTAGTTTTTGGAGTCTAATTTTTATATATTTTATACATTTTTTTTAATTTATATATAATTAATTCAAAAAAATTGCACTCCTTCATCCAAGTGTTAATACTTATTAGTCTACAGTGAGGGTCATCCAATGAACCTTACATTTTTTTCCACTCTGTCTGCCCTCGTTAGTAGATATTTTCATCTACTAGTAGTTTAGATTAAATATTAAAAACGTATGTATACATATATTTTTCTCTTTGGTTTGAGTTCTGACCAAATAGGTAACTCCTGCGAGATCTAATCGAATATATCCCTCTCATCTTCTGGAGCAGCAACTTCATCGTAAATGTAAAATAATTATTAGTAAAATTTTAAATTTAATTATTTTTACTTTCATTTTAATAACACCAACTTATATTTCATTTATAATTAATTAATAATTTAATAAAAATATTTTTTCTTTTTTAGTTGTCAATTTAAAATCAACTATATATTTTTACATATGTATATTCAAATATATAATTTAGATTATAATAATCCAACCATGTATACCATTTCAGTACTAAAATATGGGTAGTTATCTTTAAATCACAATTAATTTTAAGTTTGGCCAAGTACTGTGTGTAGTAAACCACTCTAGTCTATATAGGTCATGAATTATAGGTTGCCAGTTGCCAATATAATTTATGATAGCTTTGAAATGTTAGAACAAATAGTTGGGCAAATAATTCTCAATATTATTGCACAATTTGGGGTAGTTTGTTAACATAAAGTAATAAACTAATGACTATATAATAAATAATATGAATCCACCCGAAGATCTGAGAGCTGCTTATGTAGAATTATTTAATAACTGTTATCTTAGGAAGAGTTAGGCCACAGATGCTGCACAATACGAGTATTATTTATGGATGAGTTTTATGTAGGAAAAGAAATAAGAAAGAAAACAGGTGCGTTAAAGTAACAAGATAAAAAAGCTTATCTTTGTTGATATAAATGGAGGCTCAAATCATTGAAGTGGACGTGAGTCACAAAGTAAAAGCCATGGAAGTGGGCCTCGGAGTAAACCATTTTAAAAGTATGTATACATGAATTTTATTGTAAATTTACAATATTGATATTTCTATGTCTCATATTTTTTATTTTATTTGATTAAAATTAAAGTTTTTTAAACTCAATTCGATTAAAATAACTCAACTCCATTTAAATTTGTTATCGAGTGAACTCAAGCTCGAACAAGTTTTTGGGTTTGATTAAAAATTTGAATTCTAATTTTTGATATATAACTAAAATCCAATTCTAAATAATTTTAATATACGATATATACCACTTACATCAAACATATATTTTTTAAATTTAATAAACTTTTGTTGAGACTAGAATATATATATATGAATAGGCTCCTACTTCGATAGAAACAATTTAAATAGAAACCAAAGCTATCAAGGAGAATGTGAAGGTTTGTGGGTCTCGGGGTGGGGCCGAGTTGGGCCAATGGGTCTATTAAGCCTGTCTGGGATATATTTAGGGCCTATCTGGAGCCTTGGTGAGGNATGACTTGATATTTATTGCGTACATTTATTTTTAAAAAATAAAAATTATTTTTCTCACAACAATAATAAAATTCTCATATTATTATTATTATTATTATTATTATTATTTATCATATATTTAAGATATACAATTTAAGAAAGTAGAGCGATATGAATTATGAACAGACGAATACGAGATCAAAAAATTATTTGAAAAGTTGACTATTAATACTATTGATATTAAGTGACAAGTTACAATCAAATTATGTAATGTTGTACATTGGATAAATTATTTTGAATCATATTTATATTATACGTTTAAATTCTCATTAATATATTATTATATATTTATATTAATTAACATAGATTAATAACCGATGCAAAACATTAATAAATTTTTATTAATAAAAAGAATTTTGAATATATTAGAAAATATTTTAATTTTAATTTAAATAAAATAGTATGTTTTAATATATATAAAATTTTAATATAATTTTAATATTCAAAATTTTTTATTATAAAATTATAATTTTAAATAAATTAAAGTGTTTGAGCGATTGAGAAAATTGAAACATGTTATTAGATGTTCGTTTAGAGTAATATAATATAATATAAAAGTATATATAATATAGATAGAGCACAATAATAAAATTTAATTAATATAAATAAAATAATAATATTATTTTAATATTCATATAATTTAATTAATAAATTATGATATTAAATAAATTAAAGAGATTAATTAATGGTAAAATTAAATATGATTGTTTATAATACACGTGTATTTCAAGTTAAGTGGAAACGAAACCGATCCTTCGTGCTTTAATAATATAGCATAGATGTGCTATATCGAATGGTCCCCCTTCCAATTACAGTAGTTGTAAAGAAAAATAAGGTCTCTAAAGACAGATTTGAATCATTTAACAACTACATTAGAAACGGAATTAAAAAAAAAACTGTGCAGCTGATTCTGTAACAAGTCACGAGCAAGTAATGATATAAGTGCTTAAGGATGACCTTAGTACATGAGGTTAAAAGATTTTATAATATAAATACAAGGATATTTATGTAAATGTACAGGAAGAACTCAATATCTACAAAAATAAAACTCAGAATTTATTCTAGAAAGTAATATAACCTTAGGTAGCACCTGTGGTCATCTCCATGCCCAGGTTTTTCATGATATAAATATAGAATTAGGGAAAATAAATTCTTTCGTCACTAAACTATTGGTGTTTTATTGTTTTAGTCCTTGAACTAAATATTTCAATATGCGAGTCCTTCAACTTTTGAATTTTTCTAATTGAAATCCTTCCGTCCAAAAATACTAACGGACGTTAAAATCTTGATGACGTGTCACTGATGTGACATAAGAATTTCTAGTTTAGGTCCCTGAACTTTTCCATTTCCTGGTTTAGGTCCTTAAACATAAAATTTTGAAAATAATTAAATATTTATAAATTTTAACGATAATCATTTTTATTTTTAAAATAAAAATAAACGATAACATAAAAAAATTATGTTAAGATTTTTATGTTTAAAATTTAAAAATATTTAATTATTTTTAAAATTTTATTGTATGAAGATTTTCGGCTTGGTATGACTAGGGCTGTAAATTGATTCGGACTATCCGTCAACCTGGTTCGTATCCGGCTCGAACATATGATATGCATATCAGATTTGTTTTATTCTTCGATGAAATAGTTATTTATATAGTTCAAAAAAAATAATACTTAATGTTAGTGGATTATATTTGACTCGTATTCGATGAAACACAATATAAACACGATAAAAGTAAAATGATCCGATACATGAGTAAAGGGATATCCGCAAAATCTCAAAACTAGAGTTACACCCAGAAGAATCTTACCCCGGTACCTTTTGACATGCTAATTGTAATTGACATTACAAGTGGCTTGATAACCGTAAATTTAGATGTTTAGAGTTGTGTATGGTTTTAAAATTTTATTTTTAAAATAAACGATAAACATAAAAAAATTTATGTTCAGATTTTTATGTTTAAAATTTATAAATATTCAATTATTTTCAAAATTTTATGTTTAAGGACCTAAACCAGAAAATGGAAAAATTCAGGGACCTAAACCATAAATTCTTATGTCACATCAGTGACACGCCATCAGGATTTTAACGTCCGTTAGTTTTTTTTGGACGGAAGGACTTCAATCAGAAAAATTCAAAAGTTGAAGGACTCGCATATTGGAATATTTAGTTCAAGGACTAAAACAATAAAACACCAATGTTTAGTGACGAATGAATTTATTTTCCCTATGCAAATTACATTACACCAGGTATCATGATCGAATCAGAAATGTGTATTCTGATTTGTGATATGACATCGTTATTATACTACATCAAATCAGGCGATCCGAGGCAATAAATAAATTAAGGAAACAGGAATCTACATGTGGCCATAATTAATTTTAATTTTAAGTGTTTATATTAAGCAGGTACACATGCTTTCATGTTGGTTGTTAATCTGGTCTCTTGTATACACCAATGGAACCTAAAGGGCCCAACTGATCGACAAAGTTTTGGTCAAGTAAAATTAGTGAAATTAGCAACCAAAAAAATTGAAACATTACTGAAACATTTTTAAAAAGAAAGTTAATCAGTAGAGTTGTTCATATAAACTGTTAAGCTATTTAAAACGGTCAAAATTTATTATAATTATTTTAATTCAAATTATTTTTATTACTAAATCAGTGCTGGTGTGTGTATCCAGTGCTCTGATTATATATGTAACATTGTATTAGACATATAACTGTTGTGCATGTGCTTATGCCAGCTTCAGTAGCTCGTGCCACATGATTACAATTACTTGCGAGTCACATAATCAATCATTTTCTCAGTTTTAATCGATCTCAATTCTCACCTAGCTGGGTAAATGATATCTAGCTAGTTTCTGACACTTCCCAACTAAATTTTACTATGCATTTTTGCAGTATAGATTTACAAATGTACAAACCACAAAGTGCTAATTAATATTATTTCCATCCAAGAGAGATATTCAGCAAGTTTTTGCATGTGCTTATGTAGCATGCCGAAGATTTTGTTGTATGATCTTTCTTGAAGATTTATGTGCTAATTACCATTTTAATTGAGTTGGGAAAAAGAAAACTCAAGATATCAAAGGAACGTGGAATGGTAATTAAGTGGAACGGATAATGGGAGTGTTTGGTTTAACTTATAAGTAATAAGTTACTTTTTAAAAAAAAGTATTTTCATATTTTTTTTTGAAAATTAATATTTATTTTAAAAATTTAAGACCAAATCTTATTTCCAAATTTGAAAATAAGTTACTTATTTTCAAAAAAAGTACATATATACTAACTTTTTCAGCTTATAAGCTGCTTATAAACTTAAGCAAACGGGGCAAATATCATTTTTACAGCTAAATTTATTAATTTTATATATATAGAATGGGCGAATGTCAAGATTAACATACCTACACCACACGGAACATAACCGACCGTTCAGAACAGAGTAACCGACCGCCACCGAAAGGTCAATTTTAATTAAATTCGACTGAAAAGGATGATTGGATTAATCCTAATCAATTTTGAGTAAAACTGGTCGGTTTAATCTTAACCGGGATTGACTCTTATTGACCTCACAACGCTAAAGTTGCAGTGACACGTGTGAGGGGCCAACACACGTGTCACATATGAAAAAACTCAGTCCAAAACCAACTGTTAAAATTGACTACAATTCAGTCAATTTTAATTAAATCTTACCGTATGTGCAAAAAATGATCGGATTTGGGTTGACCCTTATTGACCCCACAATGTTGACATGACAATGACACGTGTGTGAGACCAACACATGTGTCACTTTCACATAAAAAAAACTCAGTCCAAAACTAACCGTTAAACCCGACTGCAATTTAGGCGGTCTGTTATGACTGCAATTTTTTTTACACGTTTCAATATATTTTACCATTCAAATCATTCATATATATATATATATATATATATATATATATATATATATATATATATATATATGTTTAGGTTTAACAAGAAACTCACTTATTTGAGTGAACACATGAAAAAATTGTTGAACATAAAAAAAAAATTACAGAACACAAAAAAAATTACAAAACAAACAAAAAATTACATAACATGCAAAAAATATAAAACACAAAATTACAGAACACTATTCAGTATTAGCATTCTGTAATTTGTGTTCTATATTTTTTTTGTTTTGCAATTATTTTTTGTGTTCTATATTTTTTTTTGTATGTTTTGTAGTATTCAATAGTTATTTGTTAGTTAAATTCTTATAAAATAGAAATTGATTCATCAATTACTCAAAGGAGTTCCTCACGGAGGCTTACACTATATATATATATATATATATATATATATATATATATATATATATATATATATATACACACACACACATATATATATCATACCATTCAAATCATGTCCACATACCAAACTATTCACCAAATACCAAACTATTCATCTAATTTTCAAAATAAACCAAACCAATAAAATAAACGACCATAAACTCTAACATAATCCATAAAATAAATTATTAATTTGTTTGATCGACCATATATTTTTACATAATTCGTTAATTTTTTATCAAAATTAATTAATTTTAAAGTCAAATAATTATATATATTTAATTTTGTATTAAAAGATAAATTTTATTTATTAATACTCTATTGCAACACAAGTTCACAAATGTTACATTATGTAACACTTTCTAATTACCGCAACACATTGGTATGTTTATGGTGACACGGGAATGACAATGTTGTAGCAGACAAAGATCAACATAACTAGCTAATACATATTTTTACAACACACATGGAAATACAATTACGATATGCCATCTATGATGTAGTGTATATTAGCTGAATTATCATATTTCTTCTTTCCATTAGGAGCTGCAGGAGCCGTACGCTGATTTCTGAAGTGACCCTTCTTCTGACAATTCCAACAAACAATCTCCTTGCGATATTTAGATTATCATCTCTTCTGTGACTTTAATCTGCTACGCCATTGATTCGGCCCCTTTTCAGACTTTCTGCTTCTACTCTCGGTAATCAACAAGGAACCTAACGACTCTTCTGAATTTCTCCTACGAATATCTTCTCCAAGAATCGAATCTCGTACTCCATCAATAGTCATATTATTGCCACCAGATAAATTACTAATTACAGTGACAAATCCTGACCAACTGTCAAGCAACGAGGATATCAACAAGGCTTGTACTTCATCATCAAATTTTATATCCACTAACGCGAGTCTTTATAGGATATAATTAAATTCGTTCACATGATCGGCAACACAATCACCTTCATTCATTCTCGGGGTAAATAACAAGTGAATCAAATATACTTTATTTGAAGCAGATGACTTCTCGTACATATTTGACAACGCCTTAATCAATCCATGAGTTGTCTTTTTCTTGACGATATTGTAAGCAACGTTCTTCCCCAAAATTAATCTGACAGCACCAAGAGTGCCTATCTAATAGTTTTCATTCTTTTTCATCCATTGAATCTGGCTTCTTCTCTTCTAGCGGTTCATGTAGTTTTTTCTGATATAAATAGTCTTCAATCTGCATCTTCCAAAAATCAAAACATCTGCCATTAAATTTATCGATCTTTACTTTCCCTTCTTCTGTGATCGCTCTCACTCGCCTGAAAACCTAACCTCTTGATACCGGTTGTTAAGTATAGAATAACGAAAGTAAACCCAAAGCGAATAAAAAATAACAAGAAAATAAACGACAATCATACAAGACAAGATTTAACGTGGTTCGGAAATTTTTATTCCACAAAGCGCACTAATTTTGTATTGATATCTCACAATTGTGTTTTATTAGAATTTTACAATTATAAGAAAATATTTATTAAAGAAGAAACTGAGTCTAATTCAAATCATAACTCAAATCTGAAAATCCCGTTTTCAAGACATTAAATATTATTTTTAAGATCTTGAAAATTTCTGCATAAATTTCACAAAACCCAACAATATATACATGTATGCATATTTTTTTTTCTCTCTTCACCCCATTAATAAATTCAAACATAGAGAAGAACGAAGATAAGGCTTTTCGTGCCCAAGTGTGATGGTACCAAGAGCTTAAAATGTCCTTTAATAAACACTGATAAATACAGGCACATAGGCACCTGGTGTGTGTTTATACAGAGATGAACTGCAATATCTATTCCTCTACCACTCAAACAGTGGACCCAAAGAATAGATGGACACACTTCCAATAAAGTAGACAAAATCATATGGCTTTCACTAGTCATATGTAATGGACCATAGTAATAAAAACAGCATTTCCAAAAAGTTATTTATTATATAATTTCTTGGCTGTCACAATTCATCAAAGTTAGGGATTACTATTAAAAGATTGGGTTTACAACTACATGATCATCATATGCTTGCTCTACATTAATCATCCAAGTTTGTTTATGTGGAAAGTCAACATATCTTATCATTTTTATTTTTTAATTAATTTATTTATATTTTATAGTTCAATTATTTTATGTTCATTTCAAGTTAGAAGCTCCTTTGGTGGGACCTCACTCAAGGCTATTCATGTGATGTTGCCAAATTGTGTGGGTTATGGCCCCATTACCAATCAAGTAAGAAAATGATAGAGTATATTCATGCATTGTTAATCTTTTTTATGTGTGATATTTAGGCAAATACTAATATTGTTTATTTGTGTGTATTATTGAGTAGTTTAATTATCTTTTCTTTGCCAGCACATTTCTTATAAGAAAAGTAAAGTGTAAAAATATAATACTGCAGATCTTGATCCAGTATTAGATTAGATGTAATGTGAACTTATATATTTAATTACTGTACGAAGCCTTGGTTAATATATTAAACCAATGGCTGCGCATAGTACAAAAGAAAACAACCTTCATATTTCACACATAAAATTACAAATGTAGATGTGATTAAGCATTGTTAATTTTTGACAAAAAAAACAAGAGGTCCAGTGCTCCACAGTAAACTAATAGAATGTGATCGCCAACTTGATTACCAATGCGTACTAACAGTTTTCGCACATAATTTTTATTATTTTAAGTTTTATATAGATTATAATTCAATTTTAAAAATATATTTATATATAATATTTATTAAAATATTTTTATATAAAATTTGAGTTTAAATTTTTATATTAAAGGAAAATTTTAAAGTTTTGACACTCTTATTTAATTTTTTGTTACAGACTTTATAAAAAAATATTATAGATAATATGTACATTATTAAGTTATAACCAAATTTGTCAATCGATCTTGCATGCACACGAGAAACAAGAACTAAAACATTAAACTATAATTTTATATTCATCTTAAGCAATTTTAATTCTCTACCATTATTAAAAAAATCACAAAACATAAAATGATGGTAACCAAATGAAATTTACAAGAAATTAAAAAACTGTAATTAAAACTAAAGAAAACCAAAAGTACAACTTATTAACATCCTTTTTATATATTGAATAATTAAACTAATAATTATTCTTTGACATTCCTAATCTTTTGTCCCACTCAATAACCCCCACCCACCCCAATTTATTACTTTTGAAAAATAATAAATAATATTTTTACTGAAAATTTAATAGTAATAGTAATAGTAATAATAAGAAAATGAAAAAGGGATATAGTATTAGCACTAGCTGATATATCACCTTACACCCCCATGTGAAATTGTTCAGTATTTCAAATTTTCACCACCGTCGGAGCCCCACCGGAGTATCTGCCCCCACCAATATTCTTGATTTCCCTTTCCGTTCATCTGTCCGTCCGATCAATGCATGGCCCCGCCACATTTCTGAAATTTTCCAGGCTTTAATTTCACTCATAAACACTAATCATCTCAATGTCATGGCATGGCCTGGCCCCTCTCCCTCTTTATATATGTCTCGTCTCGTCTCACTCAACTGTTGTTTGCTGCTGCTGCTGCTTGTTTGTAACTATCTCGTACCCTGCCCCATCGTCTTCATCTTCGTCGTCGTCGTCTTCGTAATCATCGTCGTTGATGTTCTGATCATCCAAATCTTCATCTTTAGGCTGAGGCTGCTTTTGTTGTGTAAGTGGCCATTGTTGCTCGGGTTGAGCTAGTATAGGAACTGAGGCGGGGATTGGAACATTGTGGTCATTTTTCGATTTCTGTTTGTATAAGGCCTCGAGCTGGTGAAAGTAAGGGCATGTTTTGGCATCTTCGGGTCTCTTCTTGTTGCTTTCTTTTACTTTCTTGTAGTACTTGTTGATGTTCTCCCACTTCTCTTTGCATCTCTTGGCATTCCGATTGTACCCCATTTTCCTCATTGCTGATGATATCTCCTCCCATAACGGCCCTTTTGGCCCGTTTTCGTGGTACTTGGTGTCTAGAGTGCTTCGGAGTTTTATCAATGCTTGTACCTCAGTTTTAGGCCATCTTGAAGGACTTGGAGACATCAAATTCCCCTCGTCGTTGCCTCTATTATAACTTGATGATTGCGCATTGATGTCATCTGTTCTTGTGATGGTAGTGGGAGCCGGGGGTGGGGTTGGTGCTTGTGCTGGTTGTTGNTGCTCCAAACCGAAAGAAGGAGCTCGAGAATCTGAGATTATAATTTATTCATACATACATATATGATTAAACATATATATGTACGTACGAAGCACAAATAATTGATAAAAAAATTTAGAAGTACCTCGAGACTTCATCCCATAATGGGCCTTTAAGACTTGAATCTCTAAACGCAACATCCATATCAGACCTTATTTTCAAGAGAGCAATAGTTTCTTGTCTAGGCCACCGGCTGCCACCGGAATTTCTCTCGCTCTCTTCACTCCTTCCTTTTTCTTCTTCATTTAATCCGCCACCGCTGCCACCACTCCCACCACCACCTTCCGGGACACCCACAGTATCATTAACACCAGAACTCCCTACAAGACCAACAGTACCAGCCTGTTGTTGCAACATCATTAAAACAAATTAACACTAGAAAACTAGTAATAGAAGAAGTGAAGAAATGAGAATTATATTAGAGCTGAGAAAAAATGAAAAAGATAAAAATATTAATGTATATATGAGTTTGTATGTATGTATGTAGGAGTAGGAGCAGGAGTAGTATATATGAAGTTTAATCAAGATGGTGAATTCTGTGNGCTGAGAAAAAATGAAAAAGATAAAAATATTAATGTATATATGAGTTTGTATGTATGTATGTAGGAGTAGGAGCAGGAGTAGTATATATGAAGTTTAATCAAGATGGTGAATTCTGTGGGGGATTATATGAAGATGGGGTTGG
>QRFB01015902.1:0-22660 GCA_008931105.1 Oenanthe javanica
GCTTCGTGTAAAAAGAGAGAGGTGGTTCAAGATTTAACGCCTAAAAGCCCAACTCTACCCCTACCTATATATACATATATACATACATTTTATTTTATAAATGTCTTTGTTTCCCACCCCCAAACTCCTTTCGTGTCATCTCTAAACTCCTCTCTGTATATTCATTGGCCATCTCTACTTACATAAAGGTGCAATCTTTTTTTCAACCCATGTTTAAATTCATGTTAATGTGTATGTTTATTTCTTGTTTTTAGAGATTCTTGGGTTTTCTTGATTTTTGATGATTGTATATGTAACTTAATATTTAAGTTATTGATTTTAGTTGATCATTTTCATGCTTTTTGACTTTTGGGTTTCTGGGTGGATGTTATTTGTTGCATACAACTTGTTAATTGGTAACCTAAATTTATTGAATTTGTTAGGATTAATTTACTTGTAAATTTCATGTCTTTATTGTTGCTGTAAGTGGTAAGGAAAAGATAGTATACATGATTGGCAGTTTATTGGGGGAGTCTTAAAGATGCTAATAATGATAATAATTACCCATGGTTGATGTTCGAATTTACCTGGGAAGTGACTGAATTCATATTGGAATCTTGATTGACCAAAATCGTGTTTAAGTACTTCCTCATCGTCTAAAGAAAATGGATGGTCCAGAATGAGGATGTTGCTTAATAAGGCGTCTATGATAGTAACCAGTTGTGATCATGTCACTTGTGGTAGTATTGTGATACTAATGATCTTTTCTGGTTTTCTTTTTGTTACTAGCAAATCTGATTGTGTAAGCGGTAATAGTGGCAAAATATAGGCAAATGCATTTAAACATGAAGATTTTTAGGCTAAATATATGTTGGTGAATACAAGAATGATTGTTTTTAATTTTTTGTTGTGAAGCTTTCACAATATGTTGTCTTTACTAGTTTCCCAGGATTGTTAATAATAAATCAGTTTTTACTATTATTGTTTATATATACCTTATTATGTCCTGGCAGAAAGCGTCTAGCTTTGCGTAACCTTTGAAGTTGAAAGATTTACATTGTATAAATTTGGCTTTCACTATATTGGGATCAAAGAGTAACAGCATTATCTCATCAATTAAACGCTGCTGGAGTAAATTTGAGAAAGCTCCACTTTTGGCAGTTAGTGTCGGCTACCAAGTTTAAATACTACGACGGTAGTTAGCTATGAGTGATCCGGATCCAGATGTTGCTCGATGGGGTCTTCATCTTCTTGATGTGGACCATCTTTTTAGTTCTAACTATTATGGTGACACCAGTCATCATGATGTTTACATCAGTCGCGAACAGTATTCTGGAGATAGTCGTAATGATATGGGCACTGTCAGCATAGAGAATGATGAGATTATTGCATATACCCTACAAGAAGAATTATCACAAATGTCGCTTATGGAAGGAACTGAATCTTCCAATACAGGGGACACTTGGCAGGCATTCTCTGCCACCCAGGATCAGCCTGTTACACCATGGAGCTACTATGATAGTGAGTCCTCGGTCCTGGTAAAAAGTAGGTAAATCAAGTTATGTGAATACAACCTTTCTTTACACAAAATTTTCTAATGGCAGGCACAGGCCATGAGAATGACCAACAAGAGAAATATGATATAGGTTTTTCTAGTTCATGCTCTAGCCCAGCAGAATCATATGACGGGGAAGATCTTACCTATAACCTGGAGATAACAAATGACTCCCATCTTGATGGAGAAGTTGGCAAGAGACTGTACGAAATGATTCCTGTCCCTGTGAGTATAGCTTCTATAATTTATTTATTTTTGGCGTGTGTGTGTGACTTATACGGCGTACTACATATTTTGTTATTTATTTCGTACTCTTAATGAGACAAGGGAAACCTTTTCCAAGTTTTTAGTGTTTGGTGCTCCATAGAGATATGGTGAACATTATTAACTGTCCTGTCAAGGGAAAAATATGTGCATTTTTTGCTAAAAAAGCTTATGGATTTAAAATGAGCTAATTATTTTTCAGACATATTACAATTTCTACTGAATTATTGAAAGCATCATTATACATATTACTTATATTTTTCATAATCAATGTATGATGTTTTAATCCATAACTAAGTTGCTTTGACACGGGCATTACTCAGATGGTATGTAATTTTTTGGGCAATTTAAAGATCAAAGGATATTTTAATTTTTCGCTATTTGTAAAATATATCATGTTGCTTATTTATGCTGTCATAGTAGATACATGGTAATTATTGCCGTTTATATTTTCATGTTAACATACTTCCGTATAATATTGCAAACTAATCTCGAGTAAAAATATATGGCGTATACATGCAAAAATATAGGGTGTAGACTTATTATATTTTTTTTGCTATTGTGCTATACTTCACATGTTTTTTTTATCTTTCGATCATACATCAGTACATCACCAAACTCACACTGTACAGATTAATGTAAGTCAAAGATATATCACCCCAACTAATTTAGAGCGTATGTGTCGACTATACTATTTAGATGGATGCAGCGGATATCTTTCATTTCTTCCGATATTGTATCACAACATTCCGTGTAGGTTCAGTGTTCCACGTCAGTATTAAATAAATACTAATTGCTCCTACGACTTCATTTCATGAATCCATCTGACTTTGGAACAGGAACGAAAATTTGAGGTTTCTAGCTAAAGCCCAAAACCATGACTTAATACTAGTGAAACCTAGTAGCACATTCATCAATCACATAATTAGATTTTCCACCCAAGCTATACATTCCATTTGTTATGTGGGGGTGGGGGTGGGGGTTCAAGGCGATTAGTCGCTTTTTTTACATAAATCTCCCTTCTGGTCCATCTTATTAGCTATTGCTGCATATTAGGACTATACAGTTTTTTCTTATTTTATTCTCATCACATCTTCTATATGGCACATGTTCATATAAGTTCTCATACAATATTACAACTTTGTATGCTCCTGTCTGTCACATCCCAAGAAAGAGCATCAAAATTGAAATTTTGTTGAACTAACTTGTTAAACTCTTTATAATGCATCTGCAGCATGTTCCCAGAACTAATGGAGATATACCTTCTATTGATGAAGCAACTTCTGATCATCAAAGGCTTTTGGACAGGTATGATGTCCACTTCTCCCATTTGTTGTGTGTTAATGAGATGACTTGTTTTCTGCATATCAAATAGTTAACTTCATAGCATGGACATATAGTCTAACACTTTGAGTTTTTTGTCCTCCCTTATATGGCGGGCATGTAGTCTGGTAAGACACAATAGCGAGAATGACTGGAATGATAAACCAAATGCTGAAGTCCTTTCTGACAATTGGTTATCTATTTAAATTCTTCCCATATGTAAAGGATTTTTATTGTAGTTAATATTTGTACTTTCTATTTTTGATGCGTGCTACTTAGCCATTCTTATCTCTTCTTAAGACTGAACTGTTGCTTCTTCTGTTATATGCCATCATTAGCATTAAAAGTTTAGGTTCACTTGGTAGATTAAAGAAAAAGAAAAAGAAGAATAATTATTTATCACTTGCGGCCAACTGCACAACTGAGCGTGATTTCCTCTGTTGCTCGCTGCTTAACTATTCCAAGATCTCTATTATTGTTGCACTAATTATTGCAAACTTTAAGCTGGAAATATCTTTGGGTTCAGGTTGCAGTTATATAATCTGGTTGAGTGTAAAGTTGAAGGAGATGGTAATTGTCAGGTCAGTTTCATTAGCTTCGTTTTTGTTTGAAAGAAACAATTATCTTCTAGTAATTTCCTGATACTGTTGCTCTTAGAATTATTGAAACTGGCAGTCACCTGTTTTATATTATATATGAGGATTTGTTTACCTGATTATCTCTGTAATCTATTATCTTTCTCACATGCTTTTCCCCATGGAAATAACTGCTTATTTGAAGCATATGATGTTCTTTATAATGGACATATTTAAATTTTAAAAAAGAAAAAGAACTATTGGGTTTCATCTTCCATACTCCGGAATGGAAGCTGGAGATGATAATAGTCATCACATTCATACAGATTCTCTATTTGATATAATGTATATATGGGAAGAGAATTTCGTGTGACATTTTTCTCCGTACTCATAAAGCCTCTGCATCTGTGACATGTTTGGCCAGATCATTTTACATATTTTGGAATTTTATATGGAGTGGATTTCTTCCCTTAATAACTTCTTCTTGGTGGCATTCGTACTTCAAATTTACAATGTGTATACTTTTTGCAATATCAGTATGCCATTAAGGCAATATTATATGTTTATCCCTCAACCAAGTCCTACTATAATAATATATTAGGGGTTTTTAAATGTCATCTTCTAGTTAGTTGGTTGTTTTAAATTTTACATAGCTCAAGTTCCTTCTCTAAGCACATTTAAGAGAGGTATCCTAATAAATTTCACAAGAGTAGTTAATTTCCTCTACAATTATAAANAAGATTGCCGTAGCTCAAGTTCACATTTAAGAGAGGTATCCTAATAAATTTCACAAGAGTAGTTAATTTCCTCTACAATTATAAACTTTATTTATCTCATCTGTTTCTTCTTTTTACAGTTTCGTGCTCTATCAGATCAATTCTATCGTTCCCCAGAACATCACAAATTTGTGAGAAGGCAAATTATTAATCAGGTTATCTTGTAGTATATGGTGATTTTACTCTTCACAATTTATGCTACTTAATATGTAAAGTGATGATGTGATTCTAATTTTCTATGATCTTGGTGATTTCGTCAGCTTAAGTTACATCCAGATATGTACGAGGGATATGTTCCCATGGCTTATGGTGATTATTTGAAGAAGATGTCAAAGTAATACATAATTCTGTTCACTTTTAATGTCTGTCTCCTTCAGTTTTTTAATAGCTGCCGTTTTTACAACTTTTGACATCTGTGTACACTAGGAGTGGTGAGTGGGGAGATCATATCACCTTGCAGGCAGCGTCGGATTCTGTAAGCTAGCAATCCGAATATTCTCATTTGCTTGATGAAGTTGCTTTTATTCTTTTGCACCAAATTTATATAAATCTTATTGTTTGTACTTTGATCTCTATCAAGCAGTGACTGATATGAAATATAAGTTTATAGGAAGGTCAAACTTGGAAGTGCTTAGTAATTTTTTTTTTGAATGAACAATTGCCGTTGGTGCATTTTGTCCAAAAATCTTACCTTTTAAGATTTAGTTCTGAAAAACTACAGCATGTCCTTTGGTTTTAGCCCAAATGAGCGTGCGAGTATTCAAATTTGTAAAATAACTTCAGCATGTGACACATATGTAATAGAGAGAAAGGAACACAATTCTACTCTTCTTGTTTATCACTTTGCTCAAACAGCATTAGTTGTATTAGCCTTTTTGGACCATAGACAGAATATAGGGCAAACTGATTTTATTTTACTCTGATATTTGTAGTAGCCTGGAAATGTTGAGTTGTGAATATTGGAGTCCAGTAAAAATGTATTCCAGAATTGGACTAATGTGGTAGTTCAATATTCTCTTGCAGTATGGTTTAAAGATTTTTATCTTGACATCATTTAAAGATACTTGCTCCATTGAGATTCTTCCGAAGGTTCAAATGTCAAAAAGAGGTAAGTTTTAGTATATAATAATATTGGCCTGATTATCTTTTGGTCCATTATAGTTTCCTCTGAGATATCGAATTGCAAATAATTCAAATACAATTTTTTTTTCAGCGGTGTAATTTTATGTTTCTATGCTTGTTATAATATATGCTTAAAATTTACTTTAAAAGTATTTACGCATTCCTCGATCTTTTTTGCTAAATCTTAGTTTCCTTTTTCACTCGGATAACAAGTGTTTAGTAAATTTGTAAGGCACTTCCACTTGTATAAATCTGACAAGTGATTAGTTCTCATCGGAGTCTCTGGGATTTTGAACTCATACAGATGCTTTTCATTTGTTTGATTCTGAACATTTCATTCCTTTAGAGCCTACAGAACATATATACTCGTGTAGAATAAAGGTATATTACTTTCCCGGTATTGAATTTTGTTATGAATTTAATATATATTTTGCAGTTATTTTCTTGAGTTTTTGGGCGGAGGTACATTACAACTCTATCTACCCGGAGGGAGGTAAGCAATATACCTTGGTTTTTATTTGCTGCATGCTTTTATTTATCAGAAACTCACTGAAGTATGTAATTTTTTAGGTTTTGTACTATGACAGATAATGATATTCATTGATTAAAATTAGTCGAATGATATAGCTGTTCGACATAGTTTTTTCGTTCATCCTGGCTTGTTTCGTGAAAACCTCAGAGCTAATACAAGAAAAATAATTGCTGTGACAAATATTTTCAAGTCAGGATTTAGATATAAACTCGTTTGAGACAATTGTGCAAAGAATTATAAATTTGGCAGTCTAACTGTTGCTTCTTTTCCCCTCTCATATAAGCATAATATGATTTAAAATTGAGTGCTTATACAATGAGGGATAGCCATGGTCTGTGTCACTTCCATTAAACAAAAAAAAAATACTTCAAAGCCAAACATTAAGGACCAGAATTTAAACAGACACCTCCAATGTTTTTTGCTTCTGGAGCTCCAATTCCAATAGCATGATTACCGTTTTTTCACACTCAACCAGCAACTTGTATGCATCAGTATATTGCAAGAACATCAAATTCTTATCTTTGACATGCTATCATCTATGCAACATAGGTCTCCAGTTTTTCTGCATTCCATTGTTGAAACAGTGAGAGTTTGACATGATTTTTCCGCTATTCAATCAGTACTGCTTTATGTTTGTGATCACGTCTAATTTTTCCTATTGTAATTACAGAGACGCCGGCAGGAGAGCATAAGAGGAGAAAAGGGTGGAGTTTTTTTGGAAATAAGCATTAGGTTTCGTCGGACTTGTGTGGAGGAGCAGAGTTCTAAATTTTGTTACTGCAGCATCTGAGCTTTACTTGTACAGTTCTTCCTTATATGAGACATTTTGATCATGCTTGATTGCGTATACGTGTATTCGTTGCCAAATACATTATAGATCAAGTTATTTTTAAAAAATATAATAATAATAATAAAGTATATTTTTCATTTTGGCAGCTGTGGTCGATAGAATTTAATAATTCATATACAGAATAGCCTTTCCGATGCTCTGTTCCTAAAACATCTGTCCACTAGAAAACAATTTTGTTTGTTACCAAAATACTATTTCTAAAAGAGAGAACTACTGTTAAGGCTCAGGAGATTGTTGGAATAATCGGAAGAGTAATATAATATTGGTAGCAGTACAATTGTGCCCATGTTTTATGAGCCAAAATATTCCTTCCCCCACCGGCCACCACCACCACCACCACCACCACCTTAAAACCACCACCACCTTAAACACTCTACACATACAGTTACACACACTAGAACAAATTCAGTAACAGTGAAGGATTTGGATTGTTAGACAGAGATACCCATAGCCATGTCTCCATCAGGTAATTGTATAGTATAGCGATGAGTCAAGACTCAGTCTGCAGGACTGAGGAGTAGTAGGCCTCCAGGCTCCAGAGAGACCCTGTAAACTTATTATGGTTTGGAATCGCAGATTTCCGTACCAAAAGTACTCTGCACCAAACTGTACTAATGCCCTCTTATTATTTACTACGGACTCCTACTTTTTAACCATTTTATAAGTGCCTGCTATTCACCAGCACCTGTCAACTAGTGCCAACTTTATCTTAAAGTAATTATTTCACCTAGCTAGCTCTACCAATATTATTATGCTTGATCACTTCACTTGTTTCACCTGATACACATATCATATTTATTTATATTTTTTTTGAAAAAAAGCACACATGGAAGAAGAGAAGAAGAGCAGCAACAATAAGAGCTCGGGAGGGGATGAAGACGGGAGCAGAACGTTTGGAAAGAAATGTGGGCATCTGGCCAAGAAGCAGCGAGCCAAGTTTTATATACTTCGGAGATGCATAGCTATGCTTGTGTGTTGGCGTGACCGCAATGACCAATGACATGCACTAGTTAGTAAGTGGCCAAGGCCTAAGCAACTTAACCGGTATCAGTGCAAGAAGCTCTTCTTCGATCGGTCTCCTAAGGTTAACATTAACTCATGGTGTTTGTATTATTACTCTTTTCTTTTCAAACATTTATTATTATTCTTCCCCTTTTCTGATCTATGAGTTGTAATTAGCTAAAGAGACTTCAACTGCGTTTAGATTTCTTCAGAGGAGTTGATTTGGTTTTGTGTTCTTGATTCTTTTTATTAAGCTCAGGTTTTAGGTTTTGATTATTTATAGCATTCCCACAAGGCCAGAAAAGAGTAATAATTCCCCGTACCATATTAATAGTCTCTTTTGAAAAAATAACGCATATTAAGAAAAATTAGTTATACAATAATTTTCCGTATCATATTTATTATGACTATTTTATATTAAATAATGTAAGTTTTATATTGGAAATGACAAAAAAGAGGGTAAGTTTCAATTTTTTTATATTGAAAGTAGAAATAGACAATTATTATGGGACAATTTTTTTTTCCAAAAGTGACTAATATTATGAGACAGATGGAGTATTCACGGGGCATATATATAGTAATATACTTGTCACTTCTTAAACTAATTTTTCATATTAGTGTCATCTCGCATTTTTTTTCCTATGATATATTATATTATATGAATTTTATTCTGTGAAATACCTTTAAATGTAATACTAATGGGAGCTCCTACATTATATTATATTCCGTAATAATTTTATAATATATTATAAACAGAACATGGATATATTAAATTAGTACAACATTTAAGAATATTTCATATAATTTTTGTCTATATTATAAATTTTAATTGATATATAATTTAACTAATATTTTAGTAAATATATTTTTATGTTATATTTTTAATAATATTTGATCAGCATTAGGAATCGAAAAGATTAGATGCTGAAATTCAAAATAATAAATTCATCACTGCACTTTTTTCACCTGATATGAAATTTTGTTATAACATAATTCTTCGGATAATAAGCGTAATAAAATAAGCTAGATAAAGTAATTAATCTAAATATTTTGTTATAATTGCAAAAGGAGTGAGTGAACATTGTTAGTCACATAAAAAAGAAAGTTTAATACTTTACCATTAATACATGCGAGAAAGTATTCTGGAATCGGGATCCGCACGTATATATCCTCCTGTGACTCATGTAGAGGGGATGCATTCACAGGTACCATATGCATAATCCTCCTCCTATTCCCTTTTTAGTACAGGGCAGTGCACGCAACTCAAAATTTAAATAAAAAGAATTTTATTTATTATTTTTTAATAATTTTTTTGAATAAAAGAGTTTAAAAAATAATTTTATTCAAAAAAGGAATAATTAAAAATATTAAATGGAACTCGTTTTATTAAAACTTATAGTTGCGTGCAGTGCCAGAGGGAGTAAATTACAGTTGAACCTCCATTAACTGATAATTGATAAAATAATAATTTTATTAAAATGATATTATTTTTATCTTTTTCAACATGGTGGAAATTGTGTATTTTTTATTTTCCATAAAATAATAAATCCGATAAAGTAATTTTTTCCCCTTAATTCTAAAGCCGTTACTTAAAAAAAAAATAAACGTTGCAAGTCCGTGGCACTGTATATAATGGTATTTTGACACTTATGACTAGCGAGCATGTGAGAAATAGAATGCCAACTCCAACAACTAGCTACTCATTTTTGTCAAGTTTGACGATGAAAGTGCATGTTAAAATATAATAAACGATTATGATAAATTATTTATGGCCGGTTTAAAATATGGATTTTATTTAAAATTCTGAATTGGATAAAATAATATGTTTGAATAATCAAAGAATTTAGATTTGGATTTTATTTGAATTCAAAACATTCAAATATTACTCTCTCCGTCCCCACTTACTTGTACCCATTATTTTTTATGCAGTCAAACTAACTAATCTTTGAATGCAATTTAAAAGTAATATATAATTAAAAAAAATAAAATTTTATATTATTAGAATCTATATATAATCTACTTTAAAATATATTTTTAATTTTTTTAAATTTATAAAAGAATGATTTCTAATTTGTAATCAAAAACTAATAAATTTGATCGCAAAAAAGTCAAAAAAAGACATGTAAAAGGGGACGGAGGGAGTAGTATAAATATGAGAATTTGAAATGACAACTCAAATTCTGTTATTTGAAATCCATTTTTCTAAACACAATCTTGATTAATTTTTATAATTAAGATTTTAAAAAAATTAATAACTTAATATGATGCTCCCTCTGTTTCATATTAGTAGTCCACTTCAAAAAAAAATTGTTTCAAAATAATTGTCCCCTTCAACTTTAAATATAAAATTTAATCTAGTTTATATTTTCAAAATTAACTATATTCCATATATCTCTAATTTATATTTTCAAGATCAACCTCATACCATATATTATATTATATTTCTCAATATACGTTATTTTTCAAAGTGAAATACTAATATAAAACGGAGAGAGTATCATAATTCAATATCAAAAAAATGAGCGTTGATAATTCAATATTCAATTAAAAAATGGACTTTCGGATAAGAAAAATGGATAAATACCACGTAACATGGGGACTTGGCTAGCTACTTATTTGGCGGGCTCCATTTTTCTAGTCTCTTTTGCCGAGTGGACAAGGCTACTTATTTCAATTTTAATTATCTTGTTACTTACGGAGTATATCATACGAGTATATGATATATGTATGTTTTCTTGAGTTAAAATATCATGTCTCAGAAGAAGAGCCATGTCTCGAGGAAGGGCCATCCGCAGACAAATGTTTACTCCCTCCATTTTTTTATAAGTCGCATTGATTTTTAATACATAATTTTAAGTCTTTTGATTATATAGTAAAAATTATGATTTTTAATTTTTTTTTTTGAATTAAACTTATAACCTATATTTTAACTAAAAAAAGTTTTTAAAAATATTAATTAATTTTACTATGCGATCAAAGTACTTAAAAATGTGTATAAGCGATTTGTTAAAAAAAACGGAGGAAATAAATGCTAAACTGATAGTCTAACTAAGCAGTCAACAGTCAACTGGACTTGCTAGGTAATACCAGTAGGAGTATTTAATTTAATGAAACGAATCATTAGCTAGTACACCTCGCATTAAGCGGCAGCTACATTATACAGCATAGGTCTACCTGGTGACTGGTGAGTGAAGTGTAGCCTCTGTCCCTATTCACAATTGGTCCTCAAAGTCCGCCTCACCCACTGACCCATGCACTTTTCAACACATACCGGGATACTTACTGTCTCCTTTTTACATCTACAGTAATTTTTTAAAAACAATACTCGTACTACTTACTATATTTATTACCTAACAAAATGTACGTTAATCACAGTTAATTTTTTCTTTATTTATTTACTCTTAATTACTATATTAAAAAATTAAATTTAAGAGTGAAATCTTGATAATGATATATGAATATAAGGATACTTAATTTTAAAATATTACATATAAATTTCCAAGCATGTGAATTTCTACTAGTTCGAATATATGAATAAGTGCAGGTACAATTCAAGTAACAGATGTATGTTCGAATACAAGACATGCATATTGAATTAAGATTAGGTGATGGGCCAAATCATAACTGAAACAATGGGGGCGTGATATGACGGGGTGCTTGGAACTGCTTGTTTACCGCAGACTGTTACAGAAGTGGCCTCTCGAAAGTACTTTGTTTAGCTTTGCAATTATTCATAGTATGATTCCTAAAATGCAACATACGCTACTGTGTCAACCAACTACACATGCATGTCTGCCCGCTCTTGAACCAGCTGCATGATTGGATGATGCTATACTACATACAGTTTGTGAAGATGTCTCATCATCTGTTGCATTTACTGATTATTTTCAAGTTTCATATGGTATATATGACTCTCTGTTTAGTAAATTACAATTCAAGAGAACTTAGAGAGGTGATCAGGAAGGGATATTATAATTATTAGAGGAGATCGAGTCCTGTTGTTATATCAGAAATAAAATATATGGTCCGGATATAGTTAAAGGAATACACTCTCATATTCCGCTTATAATATATTGGAAAACGGATTTTATATTAAACTGTCCATCCATCGCACAAAAAAATATCAAGTAGCTACCCCAACTCTATGACAACTCATTTAAGTCACTGTTAAGATATATCGTTCCGTCAATTTTTTTTTTAAAAAAATTGACAATTAACATTAAAAATGCGATAACGTGTCAAGTGTCTACTCTGGTGGCATATAACGAATAATTGTATATAACTATTTAATTACTTTTGTATATATTATCGTATACGTCTATAATAAAAATGTCGTAAATCTGTTATGTCGTAGATTTCGTCAATTAAATAGGAGCGTACTGGCATAGTTTGCAATTGTGGTATGAATGTTCATTTGCGGATATCATAAACATCGAAAAATCCCAGTTTGTAACGCATGTTTTTTTTTTGCTAAGTTGGTTATGTTGTATAGCAAAAGAGCTCCAAAAGGAGAAGGTCGTGGATACAATAGGAATTAGAGACAAGCTCTAAGACCTCAAGCAAATAAGACAAACTTAAACAAGCAAGCAATTCTAAACAAAACAGACTTAAAACATAATTCAGGTAATTAAAACATGAGACTAGAGCTCAGAGTTCCTTTGTTTCTTCTATTTCTTCTTTGAATCCTCTTGAAGAAGAGTGACAGCTGATTTACGAACAACCCCTCCCGTCAGGCCTTCATTTTTCAAGTGTTCAGAAGCAGTTTCCTGCATGCTTGTCCTGACTGGCAGCCTAGAAGAAACCTCCAAATTAACAACCTTATTCTCTTTTAGTTCCTCTTGAGATGTGGAAGTTGAAGGCTCATCTCGATACCCACTTGAGTCAGAAGTCTGACTACCATACTCAAGAGTGAATAAGCCATTAAGACTTTGACAAGCTGAAGTAACATGCCTAGGAGAGAAATAGTAGGAGCAAAGCAAACTCTCTTGATAAGCTACTAAAACTGGAATCATAGTGTCATCTGAAAATTTAACAAATATCGAACCGGGTCTAGGGTGCAAGGCATCAAGTTTCATAAGGATTGTGGCCTTAGCTCCAGGCTCATTCAAAGAAATAGCTTGAAAGGTGTTAGGAGACAGGGCAAAAGGCTTTCCCAAAGCTTGACTAAGGTAAACAAGACCTTGTTGGGACCAATACATAAAAGGAAACTGAGTGAATATTACCCAAACAACAACCTTACCAACATGAGTAACCTTTAAACCATGTTCAAACCTAGATTTCAGGTGAAAGATGAGACCATCAATCTCAAGAGGACTAAGCCTCAACGCCCTAGTCACATTTGACTCCTTCTTAAATTTAAAAACTAAATAGCTAGCATGATGTGTAAAAACATTCTGAAGTCCAACAAACTCATAAACACAAAGGGCAGTCTTTTTAAGAGCAAGAAAATCCAAATCCAAATTTTCACAAAGACCAACACAACAAGATTTCCAAATTAACGCAGAATCTAAGAAAAAATAATCGGATGTTGCACACAGACGTACCCATTAGCTCTAATTAGCAAACTATTATCATCAATATCTAAAGCATGTGAACTGAACGGATAAGGAGGAACCTGATCATGATTTTCCAAAAGAGACTTAGATTGGTTCAAGTTGTTGGAGCCGAGACTTAACAAAGGCTTTCGACTTACTGGTCCTGCTCTGAAATAACCAGATCTTGTACCTGGTTACCCAAGTTCCTGATATCATGGGCTAAAGGGGAAAAGAAGTCAAAGTTCTTAACCTCAGCATCATCCTCAAGCTCAAGCTTGGTAGGAGGAGTCAACTCGTGACTAGTACTCGGAAAAATCGAGGGGGGAAATCGACGGTGAGGTATCGTAAGAAAAGGACAATCAAGAGATCTAGCGAAGAGAGGACAAAGAGAAACATCTTTTATAACAATCTAAGAAAGAAATGAAGAGGACACGGAGTCCGAAAAAACAGAAAGGAAAGATCGGAAGGCGAAGCGGCGGAGGCGAAGAGAAAAGGGGGAGAGGGAAGGAAGAGAGAGAGAGAAAAATCAAGAGTGTCGATCCGAAAAGGTCTACCTAATGGAACATCATTTTTTGTGTAACTCTTTTTTATCTCATTGTTCCATGATTTCTTGTAATGCATGTGTTTTACCATAACAACGCATTTATTTTTTTATTTGTTTAATTAATGATGTATTATTTTTTTATTTTTTATTTTTTTTCCTTTTTACACATAGCATGTCTAATCAATATATTAACAATCAATCCACAATCTTAATATTGATCGTTAAATTTTTAAGCGGATGATATATTTCGATATTTTAGTGGTATAAATGAGTCACCGTGGAGATTGAATAGTTAATTGATATTTTTTATGAAATGAGTGCGCAATTTGATATATAACCCATTGGAAAACTACTATTATATATATAATACACGGCATACAGCCATACAGGTCTACGGTTATTGTTCCATTGAATTAAACCTAGAAGAGAAATAGTGAAAATAGCGCTGCTGCTGTTGGAATCTGGAAGCGGGCAAGGGTTGGCATGTGTTTTGTCAGAATGAGTAATGACAATGGATTTTGTTCATGTATGAATTAACGAGGTAGATTTGATGCCGAATTTGTTACCTACGTAGTAAATATTCTGCTGCATGTAAATTAGTGAGTGAGACTGGACCAAACATATTGCATTTGGTCCACTCTACTCTACACGTGTTCCCGTCGATTATTATGGTCAATATTTGACAACTCATACACATGGTCACATGGACTCCGAGCCTTGTTTCTTTGTCTGTTGACTCTGTTTGATGTAATCAGCTGCTGTGTAACGATAGCTCCAGTTAATATATTTAGATTAATCCTTGATTCGATTTATAACCGCTCCAAAATAATAATATATATATATATATTAAATTAATCTTACATATAATGTCAATTTGACGCGAAATGTCATTTTAAAATTAAATATTAGTGTTCATATGTTCGATCAATTTAAGTATCATATAATTTTTTTTAAAAATAACCATATTCAAGTATGATCTATAAACTTGATCTTATTTAGATAAAAAAATGAGTCCAAATCTAAAATCTGAATTATATATCTGCTCATAATGTCTGTAGACCAGTAAACTTATTATAAATCTTCAAAAAATTATGAGTTTGAAGTCCGAACTCATGCAATTTTTGTACCCCAATAGCAATTTGATTCTCAACATGTTGTCTATTTTGCATATTCATATAGTACATTGTTACATGTAGTAGTTACAGGTGTATGTCGCATTAATTCTTATCCGCTACAGAACAAACAAGTTATTTCAAAAAAAATATTCGAACTAAATTTTTAGTGATAAGTTCTTGCTGAGTCTGCCCACTGCTACTTACATTTCCGCTTTTTGTATGCTATGAATCATCTTCAAATTGCAGTCGCTCTGTATTTCCACCTTCAAATGTTGGAGTTTTGTGTTAACTGATTGTGTATATGTTGAATTCGTGTTTCAGTACTTCAGTTTGGATTTGATGTATTTTGGAGTCTGTCAACTTCAGAATCAAAACCTTTTGTTCAATTGAGGTCTACTGTTAATTCGAAGGTCTCTACCCTGTGATATGATTTGTAACAATTCAAAACCTTCGTGCCCTTCCATCTTTCTTTGGATGCACATGTATTTATCGTACATATTATGACTTGTCAAACACTGGAATTGCAGCTAATTTTATTTCAGGAAATCATGAAACAACTTGCTTATAATTTTAAGATATAAAGGATATTACCAAAGTCCCCCCCCCCCCACACACACAAAAAAAGTAGTTGTTCCATGTACTTTAGCTCTATAACCAGAAATCTCAAAACAAGAAGGATTGTAACTAAAGTAGAAAGTTTGCCATAAAAGTAATTTAGTTCAAGTAAATTACAATTTTCACTAAACCAGAAGTCGGACGGTAGTCCAAACATACAAAGTTCTGGTTGAAATAATTATCCATAGATCATTTAAATAATTAAAACCCATCTTACCCGCAAAGGAAGCAATAAGTTACCCATACACTGTCAGGGAGTTGAAATAGTTCGAACATAGGATTGTAATGGTAAAATAAACATGTACAGCCTAACTATACAAGTCATCTTCATCAGCTCCGCCACCAGAAGCTGCAAAAGGATCAGACGCAGTAGCTGCAGCACTAGTGTCTGCAAATCGGAATTCAGAACCAAACCCTCTAGACTGCTGCAATGTTTGAGCAAATGCTTGATATTTGCGAATGTCAGCATCGCTCACACTTCTGCGAGCATACTTCATCGACTCTTCAAAATGAGCAGCTTTGATCTCTGATACCTCATCATCGACATCCTCCTCCATAGCCTCAGAATTTTCACTTCTTTTCCTTTCTTTCTCGATATCCTGGAAATGAGGAAACATGGCTTAGTCTAAATAAATAGCCAATAACAAGCTCATGCTACCAGATTTCACATAAGTTAACAAATAATTAGTATATGCAAGAATATTTTCTTCAGAAAATATGCAATGATAAGTGATAACTATAGAAATATCAACTCAACTAACAGACATGTACATCCGTAGTTCAAGTGTTAATGATTTATTGATCATTCAAAGCCACTAGCAGATAGATATTTCATAGAGATAGTTATGAGGAAAAGATTGTACTTCCAAGAAAAATTTACTTACTTTCTCAATGTTCTCCCTGATGGCATATTTGCATGCACGCTGGCATATTTCAGTAATATCAGCACCACTAAACCCCTGTGTGTATTGTGCAAGAGCCTTCAGATCAACATCTTTCGAAACTGGAGATTTCCTGAGGCATGACTTAAATATTGCGTGGCGGGAAGCTTCATCAGGTAGAGGGATGTAGATCAACTGATCAAGACGACCAGGCCGCAAAAGTGCAGGATCAATAATATCAGGCCTGTTAGTAGCTCCAATGATGAAAACTGTTTTCTTGGCGGACATTCCATCCATTTCAGTCAAAAGTTGATTTAAAACCCTATCAGCGGCTCCACCAGCATCTCCAGAACTGCTTCCCCTCTGTGATTGATAAAAAACAGGTGTCAAATAGAAGTGCAAAAAAGAAAAATATGTAATATAGAAAAACAATTCACAGTTGAAAGCAATTAAACCAACCTGAGTGGCAATAGAGTCCAGTTCATCAAAGAATAGGACACAAGGGGCAGAACCACGAGCCTTGTCAAATATTTCCCGTACATTTGCCTCACTTTCTCCAAACCACATCGTAAGCAACTCAGGTCCCTTGATACTAATAAAATTTGCTTGACATTCATTGGCAATAGCTTTGGCCAGCATGGTTTTCCCACATCCAGGTGGCCCATAGAAAAGCACACCCTTAGAAGGCGACATGCCAAACTTCTCAAACTTCTCAGGATGCTCCACAGGGTACTGAACAGTCTACAACATAGTTTGCATATAGTGGTAAATAATCTTACTAAATGACAGAAAGTACTGGCAAAATTTTGTAGTCACAGTTCCAAAAGCCAAAATTACCTCTTGAAGCTCTCTCTTAACATTCTCCAGGCCACCAATATCTAGCCAACTAACATTGGGGACCTCAACAACCTGTCTCAAAAAAGAAATCATGATCAACCACTAATCAAAGGGGAACCGATACTAAAAAAACAAAAAAGCTACCAGAAGACAACTTACAGTTTCACGCAGAGCAGAGGGATTGCTAGTTCCAAGAGCAGTATGGAAGTGCTCATTAGTAACAGCCATTGAATTGAGAATCTCTGCATCAATGGTATCATCTTCCAAGTCAATGATATCCATCTTTTCCCTAATACATTGAAGTGCAGACTCGGTACATAAAGCTGCCAAATCCGCACCAACATAACCATGAGTGTCTTTTGAAATTCTTTCCAAATCAACCTGCATGACAATATAATATAAATATAAAGAACTTGTTACAGATATATACATATGTATACATATTTATGATAAAACCTGGGATTTAACTTACATCTTCAGCAAGCTTCATATTCTTGGTGTGGATACGAAGAACCTCAAGCCGCCCAACTTCATCAGGAACACCAATATCAATTTCTCTATCAAATCTCCCAAACCTCCTCAAAGCAGGGTCAATACTGTTGGGACGATTCGTAGCACCCATAACAATGACATGTGCACGGGATTTAAGTCCGTCCATAAGAGTCAGCAGCTGGGATACGATTCTCCTTTCAACTTCCCCATTAGTCTTCTCACGCTTGGGAGCAATTGAATCAATTTCATCAATGAAGATAATCGATGGAGCATTCTTTTCCGCCTCCTCAAATGCTTTTCTGAGATTGCTTTCACTCTCACCAGCCAACTTTGACATAATTTCTGGTCCATTTATACAAAAGAAGAAAGCCCCAGTTTCATTAGCAACTGCACGGGCTATTAGAGTTTTTCCAGACCCAGGTGGTCCATAGAGCAAAATTCCTTTCGGGGGCTTCACTCCTATGGACTTGAAGAGCTGTGGATGTCGCAACGGCAGCTCCACCAACTCTCTAATCTGTGCCATCTGTTTACGAACACCACCAACATCGTCATAGCCAATTTCATCCAACCTATCCTCATCCTCCCTTCTCACAGGCTCACCCTCACAAAAGATTTCAGTATCAGGGGCAACCACACAATACTCAGCAGGGTCGGTCTCAATAACCTTAAATTCCACACTCCTCATGCCTCCCCTGACAAGAAAAAGGTCACCCTTTCGAACGGGTCGATAAGCCTCCAAGAAATAAGCTGTAACATTGCGATCAAAGGGTTAGACATAATGCAGAACCATTAAAATGTATAACTGGAAAAAAGCAAAAACAAACGAATGTGTGTATATATATATATATATGCTTTCTCAAAAATATCTGAACTACCCAGATAGCCCGAATGACAACTTAATGTACTTGGCCAAATTTACAGCTCAATTAATCTTGATAAGCAGTTGAAATCGTATACCATTAATCAAGTACATTACCACATTTTATTTGGCCACTTTAAAATATAGAAGAAAAGTGATCTTAAGGCTAGATGAATTTAGATAAAATAATAATACACCTCAAGAAGAACTGTTACTTTAAAATCTTATTATGAATAATACAACACAAAGATTAGTCATATTCAGACTTACGTTTCAGATACGCATCAAACAAATTTCCAGTAACACCTTCAATGGTGTCATCCACAGGGAGAATGTGAACACGTTTCCCATACTTGACATCAGCGCATTGATGAACAGAAACCACATCTCCAAGCCTAACCCTCAGGTTTGATCTGACAACCTTGTTCATCCTAATCTTTGGTTCATCACAAGTGTCATCAGCCAGGGCAATGCAGATTGTATCTTTTCTTTTCTTCCCCTGAAAACCAATATGAAAAATGTTACCAAATATTCATAAATTATTAAGTAAATAATCAATGATTTGCCAAGTCAAACACTAGTCACAAATGTTACCTATGCATGAGAATGCATGGAAATTTTCAAAAATAAATTCAATATTTCAATGGATGAAAACAGTTATAGTTACTAATGTTCATGCAAATAATTTTTTTTTATTGAAACTTCTTGAATGGATACATAAACTACTTACATGGAAAAACAATGCAAAAAAGACTCATCAATTGTGAATGTAATTGAAAGAATCAAGATAGCATAGAAAATAGAATAGGACGCACTCATATTTGTTTTATTCTTGTACTAGTGTTCTATAAATTTGTCAATTGGGGTTTTCCATAAAGAATTCTCTCGTTTATCACTTGACATATCTCTGAAAAATTGAAAATATTTGCTCCTATAGGATATGAGGCCTGCCGCCTGATAGGACAACAATATACTTCCATCCATGGATTGTTAGGCAGACTGGCAGATCATAATATGTCAGGCTGTCAGCTATACAAAACCTAATTAACATGATATCAATTAATCTGCGATAGGGTAACCCCATTTGACATAATATCACTAGAACCTTAGTACTTTCAACGAAACATGAATTTACCTAAAAAATTTGGCCTAATAATTGACTGTAATAATAAATCAATTGATGCATTAGCTTGATCATGGGCATTAAAGTAACTTTGAGATTTAGCATATGTGTCCATTCCTCATAAACCAGTTACTCAATTACTGATTCAGCTTGATGATGACTACACACCTTTATAACAAAGAATCGACAAATGCCTAAAACATCAACTAACAATAAAAAGAAAAAACCCACACATTACCCTCCAAACAAAGCCCCAACTTTCTTACAATTATTCAAAAACCTAACTTTTTACTCAACTCCAACACAATTTCATCAAACACATGTAAAACACAAACCACAACAACAAAAATCAGCATAAAATCACAAAAAGATCCAAACTTTCAAGAGAAAATAACAAAAAGAAGGAACCTTGATGAGTATGGTATCGCCGCGAAAGAGCTGGAGCTTCTCCATAGTCTGAGGATGAAGAGCCACAACAGAATTATCATCATTAATGGCTTCATCAACTACGAGGCGATTCGCCGCCTTCTTTCGCTCTAAAATCGCAGTACTAAAATCCCTCTTTGTTCCCTTGCTGCTACAACAAACATTCACCATCATCAATACAAATCAATTCAATTAAGAGAGATAGATAGATACAAAGCATTGTATGTATACAATTGAATTAATAATCGAAAAAGAAGAGCTTACGGGTCAGATGATTCGGGTTGATTACTCATATTTGAATCAATTGGTTGTATAAGGAAGGCAATGAGAGATATCAAATCTGGAGGGGTGTGTATATATAGATGTTGAAAACTGGCTGGCTCCGTTTCTTGATCGGAAAGATAAATTGCCTTTTTACTAGTCCTGTTGTGTTTTCAATTCTTACCATTAACCCCTCTTTTACTTTCTACACTTTTTTTACCTCATCAATCATATGATAGATATAACAAATTTTGCATATTTTAGTAATAACTGTTTTCTTTATTATTAAAATTAATATTTTTCTTATTTTTCATTATTTATTTATATTCTGTTATTCAAATAAAAATATTAAAATTTTGATAAGCATTTGCTACTTTCATGGATCCTTATAACTTCTTGGGTTGTAATTACTATCTTATTAGGTTGAGCTACTCTAGCTATTCAGAACCCACAAACCATTGGCACCCAAAGACGAGGAACGGCATAATAAGCNTCTTTCATAGGTCCTTATAACTTCTTGGGTCGTAATTACTGTCTTATCAGGTTGAGCTACTCTAGCTATTCAGAACCCACAAACCATTGACACCCAAAGACGAGGAACGGCATAATAAGCGACGAAATGCTTCGGAGTTTAAATATGGGACGGTCCAACCGTTGGATTGAACAAAATTAATAAAAATATAAATTTGGGTTAAATTGATTAATTAATTATTAATAATATAACCAATAATTAGATTAAATTAATAATAATATAATTAAGGATATTTATCAAAAGTACTACTTTTTTAAACTTTTTATGCGATCTTACTATCTTTTGTTTTTTTTTACAAAAATATAACCTGCAACTAAAAGTAATCAAATGTAACTTTTTTTTATCAACAATTTGTAACCAAATACAACTGAATGCGATTTTATTTTGAAAAGAATTGAAATTGCTCATAGTTGCATTTTAGGTTAATTTTAGTTGGATAAGACTGCATCGGTTATAAAACAGTATTTTCACAAAAAAAAATTAAAGATCGTATTTTTGTAAAATATTAAATAAAAAAACATATTTTCACAAAAAAAATAAAAAGTTTGATATTTTTCAAAAAAATCCCTTTAATTAATTATTGAATCAAATTATATAATATTCATTTTAATTGTGTTTTATTAAAAATACAGTTCCAATATCGTGTCAGACGAAACTTAACAATTGGAACATTCTGGATAAGTGACGGTGTGCCGCTCACCCCATACATCCATGACCCAATCAATGTGGGAACTGTCAAGTCTGTCGGGTTACATTCAACAACACCGTGTCAAAGTTTCCAGAAGGGCTAAAAGTTATATGTAATATATCACACAAAATTTTTTGATTTGACCACATTAAAAATTGGAATATATTGATATTATAAGTTTTGAAATTTAATTTAGGGGTAAAATTTCATTCATTTAGTATAGTTTAATTTATTTTTTGGCACAGAGTAGATTGTTTATATTTAATTAACGGACATAATAAGAAATATACTAGGTTCCCAAAATTTGTCCTAAAAAGTATCTCAAATGATAAATTGTCACGTATATAATTGATAATTTTCCTATAATAATATGAGACTCCGCGCGCATACATATGCACCCACGAATTAAAACAAGTCACATGTCTCATTTAGGAAAAAATCTGGAATTACTTTTGAGTTACGTAACATTGCATTTAACATAATATCATCCGTTAATCTAATCTGGCCTGGTCTATAAATCTATGCTACTAAACCGCTTAGTAAATAGGAACGACCCAAATTGTGATCCACCAGGACCACCACCACAAGTAGTTGTAAGAACATTATGTATGACCAAGCTTGAGATTCCATATAAGCATTATATATAAGTTGAAATGCCACACCATATGCTTNCATGTCTCATTTAGGAAAAAATCTGGAATTACTTTTGAGTTACGTAACATTGCATTTAACATAATATCATCCGTTAATCTAATCTGGCCTGGTCTATAAATCT
>QRFB01015903.1:791-22659 GCA_008931105.1 Oenanthe javanica
GAGATTAATGTGAGATATTTTAGTTAGAAGATTAATATGAGATTGTATTTTAGTAGTAATGTTTATATTCTTTAGAATTATAATGTTTATGAGTTGTTTGCATAAAAGGAGGATTATTGGTGTTAGAATTGTATGTATGATTATATTCTTTTAAATTATTTTTTATTAAAATTCAACGGTTAAGATTATTTCTATGGTTCACTTAAAATTGGACGGTCAAGATCTTTTCTATGGTTCACCTAGTACCATACCGACCAAAATTTTTAATCTTTCATCTTTAATAATATAGTATAGATTGGGAGCGAGAACAAGGATTTGAACCCATTACTTCTGGTCATGTGGAGAGGGGAATGACTCTTGTCATTGTGCTATCAACAAATCCTTAATTCTGTTACTTTTACTTGTGAAAAAATCTTAATTTGTTATTTTTATGAATGTAAGGGCCTTATTTTCCATATAAATGCTAGGTTATAGAAAATATTAGAATTATTTAGTTGTAGTATTATACCTTGTAGTACAACTTCAATTTTGTTACAAATGTGTATGATATAAATTTGTGTCTTGTGTTTGTATTTTCAGGAACTAAACTTGTTTCTGAATCAGAAAAGGAAGAATGGGGAAAAGTTGATAAAGTTATTGGCTGCGGATACAATCCGAGCCAGAAAAAGGTGTTCTTGACTGTAGATTCTGAACTTGTACATGAAATTCATTGCAAGACAGAAGAATTCGGAACTCCATTGTACCCTACAATGGCAGCTAATAGTGACATGACAGTTCTAGTTAATCTTGGACAAAGTGTGTTCAAATATGCACCAGCAAATCTGCAAAGAACTCCAAATCCTTGCTTCATTGGCCCTGTTACAAACTCTCCTGCACTGGGCTACGAAGACAGCAAGGAGCTATTCTCAATGGGGAGAATAGATTCTCAGTGGCTTAACCGATCAGCAGCCAGAGGTCAATACATATATGGCAATAGTACTAACAGGGGCCCTGATTTTGATGAGGTATCTGAAGGTGATTTGTTTGAAATCGTCTTGGAAAGTTCCGGAAGATCTCCACATATACCATTATCAAAGTAAAGGGGTAACTTTGCATATTTGTAAAACACAAAGCTTTTCGTGCCAGTGTGACACAGTTCACAATTCATGTTCGGACAAAAGGGGCTTGAACCAGCAGTAACATCCTCAACTCTCAAGGGTGTTTTGTTGGAAGCCTTTACAACTTGAGCTAATCCATAATTCAAACAAATTTTGTTTACATGAGAAGAACATGTGCAAGGAGAATGATCGTCAGAATTTGCACTTTGTAATCTAGAGTTAGAATATTTGGTGTATACTTTTGTTATTAGAGCAACTATTATTTTTGTAAATAACACTTACAGTAGAACTTGTCAACATTCATTCGTGTGTACAATGTCGAAATTCTTAAAATTTGCATCATTCTTATCCCACAAACTGAAATTTAATGATATTCACAGCAGGTATATAGTCAGTTAAATCATAAATAGTTGGAGGAAAGCTGGCAAAGGAAACTCAGACCTTTATGTTTAGGCACGAGCTCTGTCAAAGGCATAGCTGGAACACAAGTTATGTACATTTCAAAGCCAACAGCCTGCTCACAAAAGCAATACAGCAAGTAAAAACGTCAAGTAGATCAGCTGCACTCCGATGTTTCTTGCTATTGCTGATGCAGGACTGTCGTCGCTTGTCATTTATTGGCAGAACGATCGAATAATACAATAACATCAGGCCTTACTTTTGTTCATGCGTTTGTTTCCGCCAAATTTCTACACGCAGTGATAGTGAAAGCATGTTCCCGCTTCTGGTGCAGTGCAGGTTAGAATTGAGAGAAGTACTCTTGCAAGTGGAATTCAGGTTTGCAGCTCAATACTAAACACTGTTCCTTTAATTGTGCTACAGATTGTGGGGTGAGCATTGGTTTGACAGCCATTTCCTTTGCTTCTTGTCAAATTTCTATTGACCATGTAATCTGCTATTGACAAAATACATGCTAGAAATTGATATTTTGGAAAGGATTCAAAGTATGTGTTCCCAAAAAAATAATGAACTGTAAAAACTTAAATACTCGCACACTATTTTTTTTTCCAATATTCAAACTTTAAACACTTGCTAAAAACCACTGGTACCTGGTAGGTGGAGTCATTAAATAATTATCAGCGGCAGTGTTATAAATCGTGGAGGTACTATTAAAAGAGAGATCATTGTAGAAATGAAGAAACTCACTCCAACGCACAGTTGATTATGCCTTTCTCAAATTCTGATGCTCCAATTGTAACAATTTGTCAAATTTCAACAATATTTTTAAGTGTGATTAGAATTTCTGGGAGGGCCATGGAACATGTCATTTTCTCTCTACCTAATTCAGATCCAGCAAATCCTATATTTCATAATACAGATAAAGATCAATCATAAATGACCTTGACATTAAGGTCCTGCTCGACCCGATACTCAAGTTGTATACTTGCGATTCACTAAGTAATAGATTTGAACCTCAAAAACAGTCTCTGTATGAGTAATGAAGTAAGATCTTCGACGAATCCTACTGATGGGGAAGCCACATTGAAATGGATATTTTACGAAAAACAATCTGCCAAGTAAAAACCGAATTTTTACTGCATGTAAACATAATACTAAGAATATCAAAAATCTGAAAGAGGGATTGCTGTACTTTTGAAGTTTTTCTTTTTCATTTTAAGATGGTGCATTCAGGTCAAGTGTAAATTGAATATAGAGACTACAAAGATGTTAGTGGAAGAAGAACCGTAATTTAAGGTATCTAGTGGGCACAAAAAAGCTAAAAGCATTCAAAGTATTGGCTAGCTTAGAAATGAGGAACTACTATTAGTAGAATACAAAATAGTTTGGTTATTGATTATTACAATGAATGAAGTAGACTCCATTATCATGCCATGCTTTGTCCCCATTGACAATATAAAAGTTCACAATTCAGTGACAGTGAAGAGTGACAAAACTGCTTGATATCTATGACATATCTTGAATGATAATTTTATGTTAAATAAAGATCCATATGCTGCTGGACAGCAGATAATGTCAACAAAGGACATGAAGTAGGTCAGTCATTGACCAATTTATTCATCTCAAATTTTGATAGACCTGAGAAGATGGACAACAAGACATCGCCAATGACATTCTGATCAAATTATGAAAATAAATGCATGAGTTTCAATTATTATTATGAAGATATATGCTTTGTAAGTGGAAAAATACAATGATCCATACAGAATTAAGCAAACATTCCAACACTAAATTGGAGGAGGAGCTAAAAGAGTAGCTAATGGAGGAGAACTGAAGTTGGGCAACCAGCAAGGAATGTAAAAGTAGGATGCATAATATGGACAACGCCTAGGTCGTGAAAAGAACGATGCACATTCCATTACTGATCTTTGAAATGGAAGTCCAGGAATGCAGTTTCTCCGAACATCAAGCACGCCTTTCCTAATCAAGCTCCTACAAATCGGCCCTACTTGTATGAAATAATTATCAGACAAAGATAAATTTGCCAAGTTTCCAAGTGCACATACGACCTCAGGCACCATACCAGAAAACATGTTACCAGCAAAATTTAGAACTTCAACGCTTTCCAAGCATCCTAAAGAATATGGTATTGGGCCACTTAATTGATTATTGCCTGCATCAAACACTACAGCTTCTTTCAGGAACCCGAGTTCATATGGTAAGCAACCACTTAACTTGTTGTTTAAAAATAAGACTTCTGTAAGGCTGGACAAGGCCTTGGCAATGTCACGTGGGATTGGACCGAAAAACTTGTTGTTAGCTAATGTAAGAAGAATAATGTGAGAGTTGCCAAGATTATCAGGCAACCTTTGCATGAAATTATTATCATTAATAAAGAGTGCATCGAGATCTTTCGTGAAGAGTTGAGGAGGGACTGATCCAGTAAACATATTGAACCGGATATCCAAGAAAGATAGGCTATTCATGCCCAGAATAGCTGTTGGAAACGGTCCAGAAAACATATTGTTGCTTATGTCTAGCTCATAAAGAAAAGGCAGATTAGCAATGTTTGATGAGATTGTGCCAGTGAAGAAGTTTGAATTCGCATGGAAAAGTGCGATATCAGGAAGCTGATCAAGGAAGCCATTAAGCGAAGGTGCACTTAACTGGAATCCATTGAAATCAATGGATGCTAAAACTATGGCACTTTTGTTGTATGGAGGGTTGTCACAATAAAACCCCTTGTACTTGCATATATCTGAGCCTACCCATGTTTTAGTGATGCCTAAAGGATCGGAAGTGATCAGGTTCTTGAAATTTTGAATAATTGGGTAAATTAAAGATAGCTTCAAGTCCTGGAAAACCAGTTGTTCCACTACCGGAGGCAGTGCTGCTACTACTGGTGCTACTAGTTTCGGTATGCGTCCTGAAACTAGCGGGAGAGATGCTCCAGCAATATTGCCACTTGCAAATATGAGAAGGCCAAGAACGATGGTATAGGTTAAGTAAACCAGTCTAGTTGAAATTTTACTCATTTTTTGATATGGTAACAGCAAGGATAGACAATGAAGAAAAGGCATAAAAGAGAGTTGTGGACAAGTTAAAAGAAGAAGAACTCTTCTTATAGCATTTCACGGTACTGGTTTAATCATTATGATTGATGATCTCATAAAGCCGAGGTATTGACATCTCTAATTTTTTACTAGAATCCTCCTCACCCTATAGTATTTAACCTTCCTCCTCACCCTATTTCTGAGTGAAATGTACTACGATTTTGTTTGGTTAAGATGGGGATATGGTTGATGATCAGTACATGTCATTTAAGTAATTATCCATATATTTTATGCTTGTTAATCATAATCAATTAACAAAGAATTGAAATTTTAGCTTATCAAAATAGTGTGAATCCATTGAATTAAGCAGCCAAAAGTATAGTGAAATGTTGATTATATAATTGGGTGGACATTGGACACGGAGGCTATTATATGTAATAATGGGCATCTACTCTATTGAAGATGACCATGATAATTCTTTTTGACCTTCTGTGGCTGATTTTAATTAGTGCTTTTATTGGCTTCCCATTTGTTCTTGCCATATTGTGGATTCTATCATTTGCTTTTTTCTTTTGAATAGCTTTTTGAATAAAGTTATAGGCCGAGTTTGTTTGCTATTTAGTGAGTTTGTTTGCTATCATAGCTTCCAATAACAATATCGAATACAAATATATCATTGTTTCATTTTTTCAATTGTCTTGCAATAAAATTGATTAAATCGATTGAAAACTATAATGTTTATCGATCAAGCCACTAATCAATAAACAGATGTGGGGAGGTTTAAGCTGAAATATTAGTTCAATGATCCAATCGATTATTAGAATTTAGAACAAACAGTAGTTAAAGTGCTTAATCCACTATCTCCGACGAGTTGAGGAGCAAGATTATGTTATCTATCTTCCATGATTATGTTATTTATCTTCAATATGTACCTCGTATCATCTTTCCATCAGGTAGGTCAAGTGACATTTTCATCCATTTTAGGCTAATCAAGTTAAATGTGTAATCACTTGACTAAAAATAAAAATAAAAAGTTATATGTGTAATCAAGTTAAATGTGTGCTTGTTGAAGGTAATAATAATTAAAGAGACAGATGTTTTTGGCAAATTGAGATTTGAGGTATGCATCATACATAGACACCGTTGTGTAGTGTTAAAGCAACATGAGTAGTATATAGAAGTTTTCTTATGCTAAATTGCTAGTAAATTAATTGGAAAAAATCGAATCTCATAGTCACCAAAAATGAGTGAACAAAAGGAACTTAGGGCATAAATTAAATGGCATTCTCCAAGTTATGAAGTACAACACCAAATAAAACAGTCGCATAATCATTCAATTAACACACAACTGGAACCCGAGCATCCAACATTCTTGAAATATTATCAGGCTATATATACATATCTCTTGGTCAAGATTGCTTTGGGCCATCAGATTCAAGGATATGAGAAGTGTTTGTGTTTTCGTTTGGAGACTGAGAATGGTTATGCTCCCCTTCGTAAGTTACTATCAGCATCGTCGGATCATCCACTGCCCTCTCTACATGCTTTCTTGCTGGGCACCCTCTTACACTACTGCACTTGTAATACCCTCTGCAATTTTCAATTTTCATCATGCAACGATTAGTTGAAAATCCAACACCAATTCGTTGTTTAAACTACTAAATTTTGCCCAGTTAAAGAGGCTAGTTAAACTCATATGCAACTAAGAAATTTGATGTCAAAGAACACCGAGATCAGTTAAGTTCCATGAAATAAACTGGTTAAGGCTTGGTTGTTGTCGAAGATGAATGATCTCATTAAAGTCTCTCTACAAGTATCTTAAAGTTATAGGAATAGCCCCTATTTTAACTTGATATCAATATATCATAACTCAGAATAGGAACTCAAAGTTCGAACTATATTAACCTCATTATTCTAAAAATAATGTAATAATTTGGACACTAAGATTAAAACGATTGTCGTAGACGGGGCTTGAAATAAACTCTTTCACCAATGTTTCAAGAGTTTTGAGAGATGGGGCAAACTAACTTTGCTTAAACGTTAATATATATGCCCACCTATAGTTCTATGAGCCACACCAACAATCATATATTTTGCACATGAATAGTGAACTATATACAATATATACATGTGTACAATTATCACAAAGAGGAGGAGAAACAAACAAACCTGGGGTGTGGAGAGCCTTTGATAGGCTTTTGACCATATTTTCTCCAAGAAAAATCATCTGGTGGTATATCAGAAGTCTTCATACTTATAGCTGGCATTCTCACCACTTTCTTCACTCTCAACTTCCTATTAAACAACATTCCATTTTCATTTCAAATTAATTACAAAAAAGCCTAATCAAAATTTCAACACAACATGTATATGTTTATATATGGGAGAAGAGGATCCATAAATAAATAATCTCGTCAGATTTTTTAATCTTAAAATACAATAATAGTATATAATAATAATCTAATAAGTTGCTCACTTTTTCTTAGGACAGTGGCATCGACCGCTAGAAGAGCCAGAACACTTGGCCGTAACATCATTCATCGAACTACACTTCCTCTTCAACGAGGATGCCGGTCGGCTACCTGATGAAAACCCGGACATATTCGTAATCTGAAAACTCGACCCGTCTGATCCTCCGGTCAACGACGACATAAAGGAAGTCGCCGGTGCAGCAACAGCGACAGCTGGAGCAGCAAAGTTTATTGTAGTACTAACATTTTCCTTCTTGGGAACCGGTGGTAAACGCTGGACCGGCTGAACAACCTGAACCGGTTGAACCGGAGTAGGCCGATAAACTTGAAACCCGTCAGACCCATGATTTTGATTCTGCACCGCATTAGGCAACACCTCAGGACCCGGTTTTTCTTGAACAACCGGGCCTCTCCTGAACCGGGCATGTCCGGTTCGATTCCGGTCCAACAAAGAAATAAACTTCTTGAACTTGTTTACAGCCACATCTGTAACAGCTCTATAATCTGTATCACCGGTTTCAGAAGAAGATGAAGAAGATAGATACGGGTTTTGATTATTAGACTGAGATATGGCTTTGATCAAATTTTCGACGCTTTGTAGACCGGCGGCGGCCGCTTCTTGAACCGNGGCTTTGATCAAATTCTCGACGCTTTGTAGACCGGCGGCGGCCGCTTCTTGAACCGCGTTTTCTTCCATTCTGGACCCAAATTTGTTGTGCCTGTAACTAGTATTCATCAAATCAAGGGCCATTTCAGACCCAGAAATGCTTGCAAGAAATTGTAAGTATAGGTTGGAAGAGAAAGTGGGGGATTAGAAGTCAAATGGTTGATGCCTCTGCTTTGGTTTTTCTTTCCTTTATCTAAGTGCGAGTTTGAGATGAATGAACTGTCTTTTTTGACTTTTTCTGTTTAAAATTGTGGTCAAACATTAGTTATTACACGTGGAAAGATTTTAAGAATATCTTTGATTTTTGTATTCTTGGTTGAAATTTTTAGAAGAATAGATATAATCAAAGGTTTTTCTTAAAAATTTATTAAAATATTTTTTATGTGGATGCAGTCTTACACTCTTTACGTATTGCAAAAATGTATTGACAAGTTGAAACTTGTTTCTCTCTTCCCTGAGTTGATACAAATCTTCGAAAGTTAGATTTTTTGTGTTGTTGATGTATATATATTTTTTAACTTGAAATATAGTACGCCAAATTTTATATACTCACTCGGTTCCAAATCAACTGTCTTATTTGATAATTTGATTTAAAATTAAAATTATTCTTCTATAATTTTAAAAAACTGATAAATATAATTTAAAATAAATTAAATATACTTTTCGATGATATAATTTTTATAATTTTTCTCAATTATATATTATATAATTTTCAATCAAATTTTAGTCAATTTGACTACATAAAAGTGAGGCATGAAGGGAGTAGAAGATAACTCCATGTTTATATATTTTTGTAATAAAACTAAAATAAGGATGGGTGCTTATTATGATTAAATTTATTAATATTTTCAAGCGTTCTTTTAGATGTCAAGTTACTGATTACATTTTGACCTTTCTATATTTTATTTTTCAAGAAATGAGCATATAAAAATGTTATGTATGAGAATTTATTTATTTAAAAGTAACATAAAAATTTTAATTTGTTATTAAAAATTCTGTGTTATTATCATGTGTTATTATCACGGGGATGAAGAAAAACAAAGAATATTGACAAAATAAATGGTATGAAGGTCAAATGACTGACCGGATAAGCCGGTGCAGAGGGGTTTAAAAGTCAAAAGGTACTGGACAATGGCACTAGCAAGAAATGAGTGGTAAATTACTCTAAATTGGAAGTTGACTTCATTAATACCTGGGTGGTGGGTTGTAATAATGAAGTTTTATTTATTTATTACATGTCATTTAAAAAACATTATACTATCTTCCTTATAAATATATATATATATATATTAATAAATATAATATAGGTATCTTTGAAAATAAAATTTGATAAAAANATTATAAATATATATATATAAAAAACATTATACTATCTTCATTATAAATATATATATATATATATATATATTAATAAATATAATATAGGTATCTTTGAAAATAAAATTTGATAAAAAGTTTTAAAATTTTTGAGAAATTGTTAAAAATATTACTTTTCATTTTTTTATTGATTTTATTATTTTCTATTTTTTTTTATAAAAATATAATTTACAACTAAAAACAAATAAATACAATTCTTTTAATATATTATGTGTAATCAAACTCAACCGAATACGTTTTTTTTAAAGAAATTGAAATTATTCGTGTTTGTTTCTAAAGTTATACTTTTACAACAAATATAAAATTTCATATTTTTGAAAAAGTTAAAATTAATAAATATATTTTTACAAAAGAAATTAAAAATCATATTTTTTTTTAAAACCACTTTAATTTTTATTTATTACTTATCAAATGTTAAGATCTCATTTTTGTTCACTTATTTTATATTTTATATTCGACTTTTCAACTGAATGAAATAATATTATAAGTCAATATTATTTTCAAAATTCAACAAAATATTTTAAATATGTTGTTTTAACATTAACTAATTTAGATACGAACCGAATTAAGCATGTGTCAGATTGACAGACCGTGTTTAATATTAACATGATCGATCTTGTTAATAATTTAAAAGCTACTGTAGTTATTAAAAATTTTAACATATTTAGTGCTTATTTGGTTACATATGGGTATGAAAATTTATAAGAAATTATAATATCTTGATATTTAATATTAATATTAAATTTATGAGAAATTAAAAAAATTATTTGGTTGGGAGGTAGGAACGTCCATTACTTAGGTTGGTATTGCGGTGGATAAACAACTTTCATCATTATATAAAAATTTAAATTTTTTAAATTTTTTAATTTTGTACATAAATGTCAACCAAATAATTTTATAAATTATTATTTCATGCAACTTAAACATATTTACACGTCAACCAAACGACTTCTTATTTCTCAGTGAAACGAGTTTTAGTTCGTACCTCGAGGTAGAGAATCCAAAGTCTGCATGGGATTCCTTTCTTGTTTGTTGTCTTGTAAAAACTGTTTTTAAACTTTAGAAAAGATCGATAAAACGAACCGAGGGGAGGGACTTTTGAAATTGTGGGGACGTGCTTACCGGTTACCATTAACATGAAGAAAAAAAAATACAGCTTATTGCGTAGATTTAATTAAATATACGTAGGCGGTAGGTATGACTAGTATCCCAGAGATTGTGTTAGGATACATCCTTTTTCTTATATATAAAAATATATGATATACTAATTTATTTAATATTTAAGCACATATATTTACATATATAAATGAATGAGGAGGTTTTAAGAGTATTTTGTCATCGAATTTTATCAATTCATTAATTTATAATTAATTTAATTAGTTTCCTATTATAAAATTTTAATTATTTAATTATATATTATATAACAATTACAAATTACTCCCTACGTTCCTATTTATATATTCATTTAAAAAAAATATGCATATTAAAAATTTATTAGTTGAATAAACTTTTCCTGTAAGTGTGCCTGATTATTATCTTGGAAAATAAAAATTCAATTAAGTTTTAAAAAAGTCAAAGATTGAAAATAATAAATATAAGAATAATTTAAAAAAATTATCTTTAAATTTGTTTTGAAAATATAAATGAACATGTATTTAGAAATAAAATTTATTTTAAAAATGAACATTTAAAAGGAGATGGAAGGAGTAAAATAATTAATTTATTCAACAAATTAATAAATTGATGCATTTTTATCAAATGCCGCAGTCATTTATTGTCTCATTTATGACCATCGATTCACTCTAAAATCTATCAATTTTAATAAAATGGTTAATAAATTTTAATTTTATTGATAAACTAGTAAAAAATTACTGCATAATTAAATTTCATCAGGAATCTAACTTTTCATTGACGCAAGTGCTCTAAGAATTTTAAGCACTAAACTATGAAATGAAACAAGGTGCCTAGCTGGTGAGGATCGGTTCGGCCCAACAGCTGGGCTTCAACATATAAGTTATGTAAATTATTTTAATTGGTTTGTTTTCGTAAAAATATATTTTGCCACAAGCTCACAGGATTCATTTATGTAGGCCCAAGTTATAATAAGCCCATATATTATAAACCTCTCTTGGTATGGACATAGGTTTACTCAGAGAGTTGTATACAAGCAGATGAGTGATCAAAAATATCTTGCGAGCGAGAGCATTGTTTCTTCCTCTCTAAGCCATTAAATTTAATAAAAATTCTCAATGTACAACTCGATATATTTCACCTTTTGAGAGTATGAGACAACCTGATATTTTATAATCTCTCTAAGTATCAGAAATTGTCCTTTTTTGTTTTTGTGGTGAAAGCCGCTAAAACAGAGCAAGTTCAAAATTTTAAAATTCATCTTAGGTTTGTAGTAAAGTTAACCAAGAGTTTATTTTCTTAAACCTATGCACTACTTGGCTGATTTTTATTTTAGTGATATTTGTAAAAATTTATATACTAAATTTAATTTCTCAAAAAGATAAGTAACAGTACTCCCGTATTTAAGAGTCAAACATGTTTTAAAAAAAAATATCGACTACTCCTATAGAGACATTAAGACAGTGTATATCGGCATCGGAGTATCAGATCTTGCATTATAGGTTTCATGATTCCCTTATTTTTTTAATGGGTCACAATTTCCCTTGTGCTTAAGTCATATTTGATGTATTTAGAAAGTACGCAGTTCACTATTAGAAATAATAAGGTTTTAAATATAGACATGATAAAGGATGTATTGTACGATGTCATATGGAGAGATTTCAGCTAAAAAGGAAACACATATTAACTTTCTCAAACCTTCAGATGAAATTAAATCAACTTTTAGGACAGTTATGTATTGGTTTATAATTGAAATGCAAAGAAAATATATTTATATTTTTTTGTCAATAAAAACATATGTATATTGATCTTATTAGAGTTTCTCTTTTAAGCGGATTTGACAATACAATTTTTATAGTTAGGTAAGCGGCGACAAAAGTACATAAACACGAGGCATGCAAAGACAATCAACATAGATTTGAATCGTCTGCTTTTAATACGTTTGGGTTATTACTTTGTGACGATGTTGGGTTTCAGAGTTTATAAGGTCATGAATATATGGCCAACTATAGAAATTTGGATAATCTAAAGGAATTTTGAAATAGTGCCCATTTTCTCAAGATTTTAAAGAATTTGTTTATGCATATATAAATCATAACATTTATAAAAATAATAAATATATATTTTATATTTATATATACATTCAAATATAATTTTGTACATGCATATTCATAAATTTATATTATATATTACATATATATATAATTATTTTGGTACTATTCATCGTAGTGGGATTTTAGACGGTCACCTTAATCAAGATTCAGTTATGCATGAATAAGAATATGATGATAGCTTATAACGTCAAATTCTAGTTGGATCTTCCTTTTTTCATGAACCCACATGCGATGTAACTGTGAAATCTGTGTTTTTACAAAACAATATCGGAGGGATAGTTTCTCTGCGATACCTCCGGCATTGTTTTGTAGGAGCCTAGACCTCATAATTATACCGCATTCAGATTCATAAAATATAGAAGGTTCGGGTAGAGTTCGGCGTTATTAATAGTTGGTTCGACGAAGTATGTATTTTGAAAAATTAAATTTGTTATTGAACGAGAATTTATGACGGAGTTGGATGCTACATTTGTATAATTATATATATTGTCTATTGTCTTTAAATAATTATTATTTTTGTGAGTGAAGAAAGTAAATAGAAAAAGGAAAACATGCTTTAAAAAAGGTAGATAATAGTTGCAAAGAAGCCCACGAGCTCTAACAAAAAAAGATAGATATATGGCAATATGACATTACGTTATAAAAAAATCAAGATTGATTAATTACCATTGAATATAAAGTCAATGGTAGATATGAAGACGTTACTGACAAGCTAAACAGATACGTATAGATTTAAGATCCACAGTGTTGATCACATTCACATGGTTATTGCCTTATTGGTTGTCCTATTTTAAATGTTTTTTTTTAGGGAATATTTTAAATGTTTTTAATTCTATCTTATCCAGCACATCCATCCTACGCCCATGTTTCTTCATTTTTTCCCATTATAATTCGAATACTCCATTTTTCACCTACATGTATTTATTGTTTTTTTAATTTTAGTTCGCCGTGTATAAATTTACTCACCCATTTTATATTGCTGTTAAACATAGTGTTAAACAAATTTTAGCTGAAAATTAACTAGATAGTTCAACAAAAATTGTCGAGGCCTAGAAATCAATATGCGTTAACAACATGTTACCAAAATTTCCATATACTGAGATTGAAATATATGAATGTTAAGTTATATTACCCACTATATTGTCTGTATTAGGGAACCCAATTACCCAACTGAAATATATACTACAGCATTATCTAAACACATATACCATCTTATATAAATTATTTAACAATACTCCACACTTGTCGTGCCCATTCTCTATAATTGAAAGTTGCTATTATCATAAGCACGAGGGTCTTAATTGTTGCTTCTGGTGTTAATATTAAGTAAAAAATAATACAGTTAAAGATTTTCCACGTTATCGCATCTTCATTGTTTNACTAAAATATGCGTTAACAACATGTTACCAAAATTTCCATATACTGAGATTGAAATATATGAATGTTAAGTTATATTACCCACTATATTGTCTGTATTAGGGAACCCAATTACCCAACTGAAATATATACTACAGCATTATCTAAACACATATACCATCTTATATAAATTATTTAACAATACTCCACACTTGTCGTGCCCATTCTCTATAATTGAAAGTTGCTATTATCATAAGCACGAGGGTCTTAATTGTTGCTTCTGGTGTTAATATTAAGTAAAAAATAATACAGTTAAAGATTTTCCACGTTATCGCATCTTCATTGTTTACGAGATAACTTTGAGAAATTTCGAATTTGTGAAATATTCAACTGTTAACACAATAGTAGAGTCTCTCTCACACAATTGCTATTAATTTGTTTGTAGTCCATACTTATAACTTGATGAATACAAGTGATTCAATCTTAGATATATCCAAACAAACAAGTACCAACCCCGAGTTATGATATATATGTATATTTCTTCAAGTTAGGTTGGATAACTCGGATAGTGAATATATATATTCCACACATTTATATTTTCTCGTCTGTTGACATTGAAGGCCTGCCGGGCAACCATTATTTTATGCATTTTATTGTATTGATAAACATGTGCAACGCTAGAATCTAATTAAGTTACGTGATGGCCCGACTCTTGGAGTTATCTTGTTTGAATGGTTGTTCACTTTCACTTGCCTTTTTTTTTTTAAAAAAAAACAATTTTAATTTCTGTAATTTCCTCCTCTTCGTTGTTTTGTTTTTTCCCAATCAATCACTAGTTACTCCGGCTTCCATTTATATTCTCCCAACCCCACTTCTACATTTCTTTCGCCTCTCATTTGTCCATTTTACTTGTTATTTATTAAAATAAAAAAAACGAACCAAGATTATGTACTTAAAGCAAAGTCCAACAGCCTCGTTATCTATAAATATTATAAAATAACGAGTCTTAGTAATTTAGATATACACTAGAACATGTGAATTTCAACAATAATCTTTATATTCATTACATATAATTATTATATTAATATTTTTTTTATCAGTAATAACTTTCACGTCAATTAATTGTACCGAAATATAATCCTGTAAAAACGGAGTTTTTTCATTCAAGATAGTTTATCATCTAACCAAAGAACATGCATAGATGTATTTGAAAATTTAGACAATAAAACTTTAATGTCCGGAAACATAACACCTACGAAAAAATTAAAAAATAATTAATATCGCATCCGAAAAGAGTAAAAAGACAAAAACATAAAATACTAAAATATATAATACAATATTATTGACAAATAATAAATTAAATATTAAAGAAAAACTCTAACCAAATGAGATCCATTTGATTAGATACCTAAAAATAATATATAATACTATACCTATTTTATGTAAATTTATATAGTAAAGATTTATCAAGTAACATAAATATAATTAATTAGAATAAGTTATAGCTAAAACAAGTAAAATAGGAAAAAATAGTCATTTATCGAATACTGATTATCCACAAAACATTTTAAGACGCTATAATTAAATTAATAAAGCATACCTCACTAATAAGTATTCAAAAACTAAAATATTAGTAACAAAATACAGTAGTATTTTAACTATTGTAAACTCACTTAATGCAATAGTATTGAAAATTCAAAAAACAGATTCCTTATATGTCAAATAATTATAAATGGCACAAATTACCTCTTTTAAGGTACAAAAAGCTATCATGTATAGTCCCCAATTAATCATATTCATTTATGGTACCAAAATTATTAATTAAAATTATATTATAAACACACAAATTTACATGTCAGAAGATCCTAATTAAAGAACAAAATGAATGCTGACATTTGAACCAATTACTAAAAAAAGTAAACACAATTACATTTCTACAAAAACTGAAAATTAAATACTACATTAAAACTGTAAATATAATTAAAATTCATTCAAATTCATAACTAACTGAAAAATAAAAGCTGAAATTTAATAATAAAGCCAACTTTGAGGACACAAATATATAACAAAACCAAGACAAGAAACAGATATCAAAAACCAAAAAACATGGCTAACATGCACAATTAAATAGACTACATTAGTTACCGACAAAAAGAGAATATAAGAGAGATAAACTTTTTGCAAATTTTTTTAAACCAATGTAATTAGACTTACAGATGCTTTATAATAAAATACTCACTCAACTATAACTACTTTAAAAAAATATAGTCACAACTCATCATCCCAAATTAACTAATCAAAAAACATTAATCCAACAGATTATTTAATCGAATCTAAAAGTCATGTAAATAATATTAAACATATCGCAACTTTTAATTGATTAATTGATAAAAGAGTAATGCTAGAGTTAGAGTGTGCGTACCTTAAACATGGCCTAGTACTTGTAATTTAACACTAAAATTACATAATTGATAAATCAATATATAAATATATAAAAGTGAATTTTGGTTGTTTTTTGAAATATTGTAGATAGAGGGAGGGGTTTTGATGCGAACACTGATTCTCATAACACCGCCTCTCCTGGCCAATCGACGAATAACAGGCTTGGTAATCCCCAGATATTATCTCTCAGGACCCGGACCTTCCTGTGACGCTTGACTCCTCCTTTTCCCGATCCCTTGCCTCCCTTGCCTCTTATGTGTCTCAATCACTCTTAGCGTCTCTAATTTTTTTAGCTAATTCAAAGTCCGAAAATTTTGGGTTCCATCTCATTATCAAGTAAAATATTACTGGCTTTAATATTTCTATGAATGATTCTTAGTCTGAAATCCTGTGAAGATACCAATTTGTCGTTTTAATAATAATTTTGAATCTAAAAAGGAGGAAAAAGAAAAATAGAGAAAAGATGAAGAAAAATGGAGACCGGAAATTATTTAATTCAAAAAAATGAAATAAGTAATGGCTAGTAGTTACCTAGGTAATGAGACACATACCCTACTATTTTAAATAATCATTAAAAAACTGTTGGAGTGCTATTTTTTGTAATATTACATATATTTTAACTTATGATATCAAATAAATAACCGGCTAGACTTGCTCTTAGCGTTCTTGTGTGTATACTTTCTTTTTTGGGTTAAATGAAGAGAGGCTCTGAAATTGATGATTTTAAATTTTCAAGTTAGCCATTGAAAAATTTTATTTCTTCCGTTTTATAATCGTTTAAATTTTTGATAGGTATATTAAAATATAAAAAGTATAGCTAAATATATAATTTTATATTAAATAAAAATATAAATTATGAACTTTTATTTGATATAAAAATTTAATTATATTTTTTTCCAACTCTATTTAAGTGTTAAAAGTTAAATAAATTATTATTTAAAAAAGGAGGGAATAGTGTAACTTAAGGTTCGCTTTTGAAATACACCAATAAATGGATAAATAAACAAAAAAAAATAATTAATTTAGTATGATGGATTAATTGGAGAATAAAATAAAGAAATAGATTCCTTGATATGGCTTTATAAAGCACCACTTTCTCTCCACTTACTCGATCTATCACCTCATTCCATTCCACTCTTTTTCCTTTCCAAAAAAACAAACCATGAAGATGATACTTTCCCTTCTCTTTCTTTCCTTGCTCGCCTCCGCCTCCGCCACCGCCTCCGACATGTCCATCATAACCTACGACCAAACTCACGCCGTCGGTTCATCCGACGCCGTCATTATGGCAGCGTACGAGTCGTGGCTTGTGAAGCACGGCAAGTCATACAATGCCTTGGGAGAGAAAGAACAGAGGTTCCAGATTTTTAAGGATAATTTTCTATACATCGATGAACAAAATGCCATGGAGGACCGGAGTTTTAAACTAGGGTTGAACCGGTTTGCTGATCTTACTAACGAGGAGTATCGGTCTAAGTATACCGGTATGAAAACAAAAGATTTGAGAAACAGAGTTAGTGGAAAGAGTGAGAGGTATGCTACTCTCGCCGGCGAGAGCTTGCCGGACTCCGTTGACTGGAGAAAGCAAGGTGCCGTCGCCGCCGTTAAAGATCAAGGGAGCTGTGGTGAGCTTTGCTTTGCTTCACTTAATTCATCATCTTATATTAATAGTATTATTTACACTGATTATGTATAGTTACAAATCAAACTTCGTTGAGGGTACCTTCTTCCCTTGGTCTGGGAGGTAGCTTAGTCGCTAAGTTAATTCCATCAAATATGTTTAATTTGATTCGATTGTAAATTACAAATATTTTATTAGTTAATTCTAGTAGTTTATAGACTAGTGGATCAGCAGTAGGTGGTATGGTAATTAAAAAACAATCGATTTGAACGATGATTATGTAGGGATATAAAAACAAAATCGGTGATAATAATAACAATTAACGACGAATGCATTATTGTCTATAATTATATCCGTTCTGTTTAGCTGTCATATATGTGTGTACATATTCTGCTAGGGTGTGCTACTACATTAAAAAGTTTGAACTATTTCCAAGTCACTTTAATTGTTATTTTGCGTAAATAAATAATTAAATACATACTGGTATCATTACAGAAATTTGTATTTTTTTATTTCATACAATAGAATGTTAATTCTGTAATACTCGGAGGTTAATTTAGGACCATCAAGGCCAATTATTATTTACCTCAAATATTATGTACAATAATAAGTCAAACGTGTTGCATTATAAAGTAAAAATGGAGTTTATTTGAATTAAATATTACGTGATGATACGTCATGCATGATGTCATCTTTCTCCTTCCTAGTTAAACCGGTTAGGTGGTCATGTACTGTACGTAAAATATTTACCATGTTCATGGTCTCCCCATATTGGCCGGTGGTGGGTCCCATTGTCACAGCATGTCATCGTAACAAATAAATGTTCATCGACTCGTACAATTGTTAATAGAAATTAGAATTGATTAATTGCTTGAGTAATTGAGGTTGAAATGGATTAGGGAGTTGTTGGGCTTTTTCAACAATAAGCGCAGTGGAAGGAATAAACCAGATAGCCACAGGGGAGTTGATAACACTATCAGAACAAGAGTTGGTGGACTGTGACAGATCATACAATGAAGGTTGCAATGGAGGTCTCATGGACGACGCTTTTCAATTCATCATTAACAATGGCGGCATTGATTCTGATGCTGATTATCCTTACACTGGTCGTGATGGACAGTGTGACCAATACAGGGTTCGTAATTTTCTGCTCGTTTGTCTTCACTTTTAAATTACGAGTTAAATGATACAACAATTTTTACTTGATCACGTCGCGGATGACCCTGTACATTTTTTTGTCATGTGTCAATGGCTACACTATACATGCTCAATGTCATGTAGTAGATGTTTTGAACATCTAACATTTACCAAGTTACAGAAAAATTGTAGTTTTTTTTATTACATTTGTTCCAGCAAACAAACCGTGCTCTCCATAAATGGCCTTGCTACAACTAATGAAAAGCCACATTCATCTTAAATTGATTCTTATTATTTTCCCTGTGCAGAAAAACGCAAAAGTTGTCACCATTGACTCTTATGAAGATGTTCCTGCATACGATGAGAAGGCTTTGCAGAAAGCTGCGGCAAACCAGCCTATCAGTGTTGCTATTGAAGCCAGTGGCAGAGATTTCCAGTTCTACCAATCGGTAATAATCTTGACTAGGAAGCAATTAGCAGCATCATTATAGCATTCAGTACCATGTTTAATACTTGTATCTCTTTAATTTATATTATGAATTTTTTAGGGTATATTTACGGGGAAATGTGGGACAGACTTGGACCATGGTGTCGTAGTTGTTGGCTATGGTACAGAAAATGGTAAAGATTACTGGATTGTGAGGAACTCATGGGGTGCGGACTGGGGAGAAAAGGGTTATCTTAGGATGGAGCGTGGAATTTCCTCTAAAGCAGGAATATGTGGAATTACATCCGAACCATCTTACCCTGTGAAGAATGGAGTAAACCCTCCAAATCCTGGTCCATCTCCTCCCTCACCTAAAACACCTGAAAGTGTTTGTGATGAATACTATACTTGTCCTATGAGTACCACTTGCTGCTGCATGTACGAGTACTATGGCTACTGTTTTGCCTGGGGTTGCTGCCCTCTTGAGGGTGCTTCATGCTGTGATGATGGTTACAGTTGCTGTCCCCATGATTACCCAGTGTGCAATGTCCGTGCAGGAACCTGCTCAATGGTAAGAATTATTAACCATTTATTTACATCCCTTGATCAAATATGGTATCTTCCTTGTGAGTTTTTCAAGCAACACATGAAGATATTATAGTAACTTTTATGATAAAATATAGTGAAAATGAAGAATTTCAATCCAATGTTGGTCTAGTTTACTCATGTATCACATTCCTGTTATGACACAGAGCAACAACAATCCATTGGGAGTGAAGGCAATTCAGCGTATTCTTGCAACCCCCAAGTGGCAACATGGGAGCAAAGGAAAGAAGGTTACTGCTTAAGAATATTCCAGAAAGGGCCCCTGAGCAACGTGTTATGGGAAAACCGGAGCTGACAGAGGTGACAAAAATACAACAGCACGTTTCGAGTTGCTGAAGTTTCTACTTAATATTAGCAGCGGAGGAGGGTCAATTATTGGATACTCATTTCCAGATTTGTACATTGATTTTCGAATTTCTCTATTACCTTTGAACAACAGAAGGATTATACTCATTCTTAATCCTGTAAAGTAAATAATAACAGATGGGGTTCGTTTTAAAGTATGTATAATGATTAACCTCAGTACAATCTCATTTCTAACGTTACGATAATGATCATTACCATGTTCAGTACGTTATTCATTAATTTTCCTCCATCTTTTTTTAATAACATAAAGAATAAAAAATGCAGATTAGGAGAAGACACAAATACTAACAATGGAAATTAGCAGAACATAAAGTTTCAAGTTCTCTGGAACATAAGTTTTCTGGTCATCAACCAACCAAACTGTTAGAATCAAATAATTGTAATTAGATTCAACTAATTAATTGAACTTTAGAATATTTCTGCTGAAATTTTAGGTCTATTGAGTTCTGACTCCACCATTACACTGTCTCCCAGCCTCAGATTACGGTTTAAAGGATTGCTAGTTTCTTGATGATTTGCCGTCTCCCTGCATAAGATGTCTACGGTTTTAAGCCAAGACTTTGGATTTTAACAAGCCCAACACAGTCATCAAACTTGACGCTCTAACTTACAATCCTACTTCCGTTATTTTCAAATGTTGCAGAGGCATTCACTTGACTGATAATTACCGTGGTTAGAGAAATCTGTTCCACCTGGTTCAGTCAGCATATGTGGATTGTTGAGCTTGAAGCCGTTGCCGTTGAAGGTGTATGGATGTTAGAGAAGGTGTATTGGTCATTGTGTGTCATTAATGGTTAAAGGGGTTGTGGGGCTTTCAAGCCCAGGGCAGGAGGGATGCATCCTAAGCTAGAGGTAAGTCCAGGAATGTGAGAATTACTAATTGCAAGACAGAAGGGCTAAACATTCATTTGCACCTTTCTATTCAATAATGTGTCTTCATCTTCCTACCCTTATCTCTGAGGATAATCCAATAAATCTGTTTTACTAAAAGCCTCATATTCATATAGAACATGCCAACTATATACATAACCTCAAGATGAAGCTGCATACATAAATAAGAGTAACTATTTTATCTCATCCATGATTTGTCCACATTTAATTTTGATCTACCTTTCCCACTTCATTGCACACACTTGTCACTACCAATGCCTACCCAAACCACTACTCCCAGCCACACGGTTTGTTGATGAATCTTTCGTTTACAAGTGAATCCCAGTGCTCAGCATCTCCAAACAAGGTTTGCAAATTGCTATGTGGAAGAGTTCTTTTCTTTTGTTTAACGTAATTTAAACAAAATTAATGAAAATGCTTTTTTTGTGTGTGTGGAAAGTTCAACTACATAAATTAAATCATAACAGCGGCCAAAAAGGTAGGGTTGTACCTTAGCAACCGATTATATGTGCCCTTCTGCTAACTAACATACTTTCACAAAATTATGTAACAAAAGATCAAGTGAATTGGGGCAATACACTGTTATGTCGAGAATGGAATAGAATCGGAAAAAAGAGTACATTCTGTTACAAGATAGAACAAATAGAGTCTGGTTCAAATGTGTACATGTACGCAATTCCACTTCACTATGACATCTCATTTCCGTTTAACCC
>QRFB01015904.1:5423-22658 GCA_008931105.1 Oenanthe javanica
AGACTCTGATCTTCATGCAGACTCTGGTTTCACTTTCTACAGAAATTCTTCTAAGTACAAGTAACATGAATGTTGACCATCTAGACTCTGATTATACATTTCAGAGACTAGAAAGACTTATTACAGATAAACTGAGCTAGACCTTGTTCTAGTATTTTGTACATCATCAAATGAATATATTCCTAACAGTCTTAACAATCGGAATTCATTTAAAGATTTAATCTTTAAATAAATCCTTTTGAGTGCCTTAACGATCGACACAATTGAAGTGTAGGCAATTTTGTACTTAGTATATTTTTCAGTCCTTAACAAATTGCCTACTACCTTAAACCAAGTTCTGTTGATTTACTTTTGATTTGCCAACTTGATTCTTTGCTTTGATTGACATCTTTAACCAATTCTTTTGATTCTCAGATGTAATTCTCAATACCTTTTGTACTGGCGTTTAGTGCAACTGGTCTGGTTCACAAACGACTAGCACGATCTTGATCATCACATCTTCTTGACTATACAATTGGTTATGTTCCCTGTTCATAACAAATGTTTCTTTTGTAAGTACATTAGAATCCTCTGGCACTTATGTTGAATCAAGAACATATCTGAAGCCCTAAACGTCTTCAAACTTTATCCTTTACCCAAGTCTGAACATATGAATGAACTTCCTCCATCAGTTTATAATAGACTCCAAGATTTCTTCTAATATTTTGATTCTTTGTATTTGTCGTATCTTCAAATCTCCTCGATTCCTGTACTTGAGTTCTGCAAATTATTGCTTGAATAATTCGCAGACAATGATTAAGATTAATCATTGTTGGATCACTGGAATCTTTTTGTTACTTAAACAACTGTTTCACTGCTTCCACATTCTTGAATACTTCAACCTTTATTCTTCACTGAAGCATGGACATATTAATAAACTTTTTTCAGTGAGTTAATCCTTCAAACTTGTAGATGTCTTCTTTGTTGTTTGTCTTTACCTAGCCTTCATGTCTTCCTGATTCTGGTAATAACTTCATATTATTTACACGTCATGTTGGAGTTATAACTCTATGTTACATATAGTTCTATGCATACCGTCTTTCAATTTATGATATTATTATATTTTAAAATATGTGAGAAATATAACATTTTTATGAATATAAATTATTATTTTGAAAAAAAAATTAATTACATGATTTGGAAAACTTAAAATAGATTAATATTTATTAGGTCATTCAACAGACAACATAATTATTATGTATTCATACAAATTATAAATTATGAATATATACTATTATTATTAATTTTAAGGATCAATGAGAACTTAAACAATTTCATCTTTATAAATTTCAATGTAATTTATGAAAATTTAATATTTAATATTAGGAATGTTGGTGATAACTTCTATTTACTTAAAGATGTAATAGTAATATTATAATAATTTAATCAATATTATTAATATTTGGGAAAAAGTCTAAGTAAAATATATTAAAAAAATAAAATATATTATATAAGTCAAAAAATATGTTCTTTATAATGTACTCCCTCTATTGCAATTAATTCTTTACACTTTCCTTTTTGGGATGTCCCATCCAATTCTTTACATTTCAAAACTTTCTAAAAATAGTAAATTTTTATATTATAAAATTTACTCACACTCACTACTTTATTCCACATTTTCAAATTTATCAATTAAATATTAATTGACACCGCCACTTTATCCACTTTTCCTTCTCTTTCATCCACTTTTACTTCTATTTCACAATACTTTATATATTTTTCTTAACCTTCGTGCCCAACCCAAATATAAACAACTGGGTGGAACGAAGAGAGTACTATTTAACTATAAGCCGCGTTGCAACGGTTTTCTCATCGATTTTTTGATATATTTATAATTTTTTTAAAAGTTATATGGAATTTACGTAAAAAAAAGTTATATGGAATCAATTCTGTAATTAAAAAAATCAAATAAACAATTACAATAATACATAAATTAATCAAAAAAATGTTTCGTAAATTGATTGTTAAATAAATAATTGATCATTTTTTATATAAAAAATGTGAAATATTTAAATATTATCAATCTGAAAATTAAATATTATTCTATCACCATTACGATAAAATAAATAATATCATTTACAACTTAACTTTAAAAAAAATCATATATTTTTAATTGTTGTTTTTGATTTGGACCCAGAAACAAAATAAAAATGTATTTTTTTAATCTTAAAAGTTATTGTGCATATAATCATTGTTGATTTTATTCAAAATTTAAGTGAGTTTATTTTTAAAAAATCATAACATAGATTATTAAATTTTAACATTTAACACACTTATTCCAGCTGACCTCTTTTAAACATTTTTCTGGCTAATGAGTCATTCTATATATGGTTGTTTATTTAGATTCGGGGTAGATTTTACCTCGACAATATATTAAATAAATTTTATTATTTATAAATAAAAATTATAACACAAATATTAAATTGTAACCATTAACACGATTTTCCTTAATGAGCCCCTCTCCCATAACATACATTTCTCTTCTCGCTAATGCAGTGCTCTTTCGTTTTTTCTTTAAAGGACACATTGATTAGAGACCTTGATATTGCATTACTGCACTCAATAACTATCATTGAGATTGTTGATAGAGGGGTGCTATCTGCTGTATATTGTAATGTCGTTGATGATGTGGCCTAAAATCCTTCGTCCACTTGAAGATATAGGTTGATTATTTCACCGGATAGAATCAACTGATACAGATAGTTTGGCAGGATTTGAATTTGAACCAATCTCGTCTTTTTAGCAAAGAACCTTGAACATTATCTCTATCATAACTGTTCTGGACAAAAGCTAATCTTTTGTTATATTCTAGGCATTTGATCTGGTAACTCGAAAACATCGGCTTTTCTGGTGCAAGCTTTGAACATCTGGCGTTCCTGTTCCTGCAAAACAATGTACGCACTGTTGGTTGTCTGTAAGGTGTCTGGTATAGCCGTATAGGAAATAGAAGATTAAAATAGGAGTAATGGCATCCTGCCTTTGCAGCCTGTCCCTGTGGGCCTAAGTGTCCACAAGGGTTAAAGTGGGCCGACGTCTAAATGTGTTTATTTGTAGTGGGCTGATTAATTATATTCTAGGCATCTTGGGCCTTTGATATCTCTATCCTATATTCCCATCNATGGTAACTCGAAAACATCGTCTTTTCTGGTGCTAGCTTTGAACATCTGGTGTTCCTGTTCCTGCAAAACAATGTACGCCCTGTTGGTTGTCTGGTATAGCCGTATAGGAAATAGAAGATTAAAATAGGAGTAATGGTATCCTGCCTTTGCAGCCTGTCCCTGTGGGCCTAAGTGTCCACAAGGGTTAAAGTGGGCCGACGTCTTAATGTATTTATTTGTGGTGGGCTGATTAATTATATTCTAGGCATCTTGGGCCTTTGATATCTCTATCCTATATTCCCATCGTGATACAAGGCTAGAAGCTATACCATTAAAAGAATTTGAAGTAATCTATACATATTCAAGCTGCAACTGCTTCCGCATTCAACACTTGGCTGATGGTCTTATGGATGAGTATTAATATGAAAATAATAGCCATTTATTTGTTTTGTTTTGTGGTTGAATTTACGGCATATATCGTGCTGTATTTTTCATTCGGTCAGTTTGCATGAGCTGCAGGACCCTTTTCTCTCCCCTCTGGTCCATTCATGTACTTGTAAAATAATATACTGATTCTTCAGACCAAACATTGTTTCGTACATATTGAAACAAAAACAGTGTTATTAGCTTAATATCCAATTAGGAACACATACTTGGCTATTCCCGGTGATAAACTTATAATAGAGAAATTCTACTTAAGATATAAGAGGTGGTGCTTTGCTACGTGTATGAGAAGCTCCTTGTCAGTAATTGTCATATAGTTGAAATATCAAATTCCTTTGGATTGTGTTCGAGAACATGAAATTCATTTCAAATGACATAATCGAGCTGTCATTTCAAAAATTTATATATTTTTGAATATCTCGGAATTGAATTAAATCTAAATCCATTTGGCTCAAATTCTATCAGTATTCAAATAAGTTTTAAGTTCCCAGACAGACCATCAAGGAAGTAAAAGTTGGATTTAGTTCTGGTTTAGTGAAAAAGGCAACGTTGTGAGCATACTTTAGTAAAACTTATTGTGTAACATCAAATCTTGTCCATCTTGACCGACCGATGTAACATCTCTTGACAATCTTGTGCATGTGGTTTTGGTTTTATATTCTTGGTTTCAGGGTTGTCACAAGGGTTGATGTGAAGAGACATGTACAAAATGTAGTTTCACATGCAAGGAAGCAAAACCCTCCTGTATGAGAAATTCAGAGTGCCCCTTGCCCCTTGCCCCTTGCCCCCACCCCTGATATATCATGTAATACGTAAAGTAGATGGTAAGAAATATATGTATATGTGGTGCTACTACCGGTCTTTGTTTTTTATTCTTTTCCATGTAAATTAAAAACTTTAAAGGACAAAACAGCATAATGCAATGGGGCATGATTATTCTGATTTCACTTGGGAAATTCAGGTGCCTAGTGTTTGTTTCTCCTTGGAACCTACTGTATTTGCTGGTGTCTTCTCTCAACTCAACATTATTGTTCTGTGGCCCATCACTCCATTGATTCAGTTACACAGTGTAGAATATCCACTTTACACATTAACTTGCTCCATTGTTGAATATACACAAATATAGGTGAGTACAACTTTGCATTGGGGGGCTTAGGCGGCTTATCTACTTTAGAGCGAAAAATTACGTATATTTTTCTTCGGATTCAACTGAATCGACACACAATATATAGTTAGTTTTGTTTGCCATAGAGGAATTGTTATGTGCATGGACAGTCATAAATAATACTGCGATGAAACTTCAAACATTAGGCTTGGAGTTCGGATTAATTGTACATTAGGTGCCAGACTGGGAGATGCATCGAATAGAATGTATTGGATTCGAAATTATAACACAGTCTTTGATATCAAAATTCGATACAACTGAAATCTTTTTAACAGTATTGTCTATGATGTCAAAATTCAATACAACTGAAATTAGCTCAAATATTCTTTTGAGTAAAATTTGTTTTTGCATTTATTTGTCAACAACGTACACATTCTCGTGGATAACTCGTCTGCTCCAAAACACACTTGTTTTTATGCATTTTTTGCCAATCATATGTATAATGTATTGACCTTGGAACAAGTTTTATTTCTCCCGGACTGAAGCCCGCCCTGGCCCCTATCCCTGGAAAGAGCAATTGTGGAAACGTTACGTTGCATCATTTTCATTTTATTATTAGGATTATATATGATATATTATGGGGAAGCGTATGTATATTGCGCAACTTGAGTACTCGTTGAAAGAGTGAAAAAGGTTTAGTACAGTTCATCCGTAGATGCCATGTCACTAAATTAGAAAAATTGCGAAAGCTATAAATTAGATTCACTTTCTGACCAAGTTTTTAGTTGTTTTTTCTTCCAGTTTTAGGATCTGCTACCCAAAAAGTTTTTTGTTCAAGAAAGTTCAACTTTTTACAAGGTGCTGCCCAATTCTACCATCCAGTAAAAATGTTAACCCGTTAAATTTGAATTTAATTTTTTTTATCCGAACGTATTGATTGTCGATTTTTATCAACATCACATTCTAACTAACTATATATATAACTAATAAAACAAATCAATTTATTATGATTCAACGGTTCAATCATCACATTTTAATGATTTTTTCTGTCCCTAATATAATTACATTATATTATTCCATCCGTCCCATAATTCTTGTCTCTATTTGACTTTTCAAAATCAAATTAATCAACTTTAACCAATAAATTAAACATACTATATAATGAAATATATTTTTTGAAAAAAATATTATAATAAAGTTGGATTATTCTATTTTATGAACCAATTTGTAAATTCCTAAAATTATAAATAAATATTTTTTTAATTATTTGTCAAAGTTTGACAAATTTGACTTTGAAAAATTAAACTCAGACAAAAATTATGAGACGGAGGGAGTATATTTTTATTTTTATTTTTGGTTTGCTTAATTAAACATATGTCAGCAGATGTGAATATATATTTATATATGAGATTGAGGATTCTGAGGCCGACCTCACATAATTTCCCTGAGATTATACTCAAATCTCATATTAAAACACGATAGTGCTATTATAATTTTAGAATATTATGTATAATTACAAATTTGTCATTAAAAATTTATATTAAATACACAATTAACATAGGAAATCTCTTAGGTCAACCTTCTTTTTTCTCTTTATATATATGAAAACAAAGTTAACGGCATTTTAAAATCAGAAACCCGTCTATCTCATCTGAAAGAAAAATAAAATGAAATCATTAGTTTCTGATATTTTTTAAATAAATCTATAACCAACTCAAACCATTCCAATTTGAACGTTTGGACTAGTTAATCTGGCTGGTTTTGAAATATCATTCTCCCTGCTTGTATTGGTAAANCCAAAAACACAAATTTCAATTTGAACGTTTGGACTAGTTAATCTGGCTGGTTTTGAAATATCATTCTCCCTGCTTGTATTGGTAAAAAATACGAAAGTGGAATATATTGAAATTAGCATGCAGTAGTTAGTAGGAAAGAATCCCGTTAAAATCGCTGAACGAACGAACGAACATACACGTTCTTACATCCTGTATAAACATTAATCCCCTATTTTGAGTATATATAGACAGTCCCACGTGTGGGCTAGTTCCAAGGACACACAGACATACAAATCTACTAGTTTAAAATAATAACAAAATTCTGTAATTGTTGACATGGTTAACTTAAATATTGTTCCTAGCCTAGTTAGAGTAGTAGTATAATTAAATATTTTATTTAATTAATTTCCTTGCAGATGTACTACAGCGTTTCAACACAACCAACATTTCGATAAACTCTGCACACATCTGTCTTTTGCTATTTTCAACTTTGATTGCAAAGGTTGTCTGTCTTTAGTTTTAAACTCATACATAAAATAAGTTATTTTTGCTTTTGTGGTCTATTCGATTTTGTATAATCAAATCATCTAGAATTTTTTAAAATATTGTTATTTATTCAGAAAATTAATAAAATTTATGTTACACAAATTCAAAATAAAAATGTCGTATTCAAAGACATTTTAATACTCGGCCTGCCCGATCTACCTTGAGAAAATATGGACAACGAGCTTGTACAGAGATGATACCTTAAAATATATTGAGTGTATAGATGAGTAGATCCATATCTGAATAAAAATAATTCCTAGCTAGAGAATAAATTTTGGTAGTAAAATCCGAGTGCATAGAGCCAAAAGAACATCAAATAATTCTGTTGTTTAGTAATCGGCAAATAGCTAATAAAATCCAGTGCCGCGAGTCAAACAATACATAACATATATACACCAAGTGTCTTAAAAAATATTTACATGAATTCGGGAAAAACACCATTAAATATGTATTTAGACTCTAGAGAACTTATTACTGGTATTAGCGACCCCATTTATTACAACTGATTGTGAATTTATAATTATTGTTGCTTAATTACCATGCATGAGTGGACACAATAGATATTGACATTCTAAGTACCGCGTGAGATGATTTTTGTAATATAAACTAAAGTTAATTTTTACTTATGATTTATTATTATCAGTTTGAATAATTCCATAAGAAAATATAGTTTATAATACTATAAAACACAAAAAAAACTAAAATTTCAAATTAAAAAAAAATTATCAATTTAAATTACATAAAAGTTAAACAATTAACTGAAATAGAGGCATAATTTACTGTTATGGAGTTCAATTTGTAAAGNACTAAAATTTCAAATTAATTTTTTTTTTTATCAATTTAAATTACATAAAAGTTAAACAATTAACTGAAATAGAGGCATAATTTACTGTTATGGAGTTCGATTTGTAAAGTGAGAGATTGTTAGATAATTATCCCGTAATTAAAGTAACATATATGTTGCTAATTGTGATACTTAACCTAAAGAAACCTAAAAATGCGTTCTCTCTCAAGTCTCAACTATAGGCAAGGAGAGTGAGATTCATCTTCTCCTGTTTCTTTTTGGCACTTTAAGATTATTGAAATAAGTTATGATAAATTTTTGTAGACGAACCAGACCTTAACTAGATTGGTCCCCTTCCTGTTCCGTTACTCCATACATGCACACACATTATGATGTTGGTAAATATAAAATTGAGTTGAAACGAAATTAACAAAAGAAACGACACACACAAATATACAAATTGTGGCTACAAGCCGCGTACAACCGATATATGCATATACAACATATACGCAGTACTTTGTCAGTGCTTTAAAAAGAGAGCTGGACCCAAACAGCTAAATCTCTAAATCTATGGCTGACCGTCTTTGACTTTATGAAGAAAGTAAATTATACGGACTACTACTTTTTGCAATTAAAAATCGAATATATAGAAAGCTGGGACGTGGAATCAAGAGTATATCTATCTATCTATCTATCCTCCAAGAAAGAAAATGTACAGAAACAAGGTCTTTTAAAATATAAACTCTATAACTCTGTAGCTATACCTACCTAGCTAGACTGGGTAAAAATAAATATTCTCACTACTTCTGTATTAATTAATTAATTGTGTGGTTTTTTCTTTTGATTGTTCCCCTTATACCAAACCAATTTTTTTTTGAATGATTAGTCTTTTTAATCATATAAACGAGTATTTATTTTATAAAATTTTCGGGTCGAAACAGAATCGAATCCAAGAATGAGCCATTTGACACGGGTTATCTAATCACGCTCAATATAAAACAAATTAAGCTCTCTTCGAAATCCAACTGCACTCTCTTGAATTATTATTATTTTTGGTGTGGGGAGAATTTTCTGCAACTTTGTTGGTGATAAATATTTAATTTGGAGATTTCGGATAAAACCGAGATTTGTGTGTTTGTGTGCTTGGAAAAACACTAGCCACTTGAATTGTTTTTTGTTTTCTACTACTGTATCTATCCATTCTCTCTTTTGCTCAGCTAGAGCTAAAACTATACTCTCTTCTTGCTAAATCCACAACACCCAAACTATATATACCGCACACTCACGTATATATTGGAGTAGCTAGGCTGGCCCTTATATATGTATATGCAAATGATATCTGGTGAGTTCTTTTCCGATATTTCTTCTCCCATGAAAATGCTTGTTCAAGAATCTGAACCAAACCCTAATACTAAATCCAACTCAAACCCTTGTCTTAAGAAGAAAAGAAACTTACCCGGACATCCAGGTACGTAACACTAAATCCGTCCTTTCCGTCGTAAATAGTCTGTTTTACAAATAGGTATATGGATAAAAAAAATTAAAAACAAGTAACATGAACTAGTATAATTTGAATAAGCAGATCCAGATGCTGAAGTGATAGCTCTATCACCAAAGACACTAATGGCAACAAACAGATTTGTTTGTGAAATCTGTAACAAAGGTTTCCAAAGAGACCAAAACTTACAACTCCATAGAAGAGGCCACAACCTCCCATGGAAACTAAAGCAAAGAACAAACAAAGATCAGGTGAAGAAGAAAGTTTATATATGCCCGGAAACAACATGCGTTCATCACGACGCCTCGAGGGCTCTCGGGGATCTCACCGGAATCAAGAAGCATTTTAGTAGAAAGCATGGTGAGAAGAAATGGAAGTGTGAAAAGTGTTCCAAGAAGTATGCAGTTCAGTCGGACTGGAAAGCTCATTCCAAGACTTGTGGGACTAGAGAGTACAAATGTGACTGTGGCACACTATTTTCCAGGTATATATTCTACTTCAATTCTCTCGTAAATACTTCAGAATGTTTGTTCTCTCAAATAATAAATGCTTGAGTTGAGAATTAAATTTATGTCATGAAAATACAGTACTAATGTTGGAGGTTTAGTACTCCACATGTCTATTTATCAATATACCGTATAATTATATTTGGTATTAAATGTTGTTTCTCAATTGGGGTGTCATAAATTTGTACAGGAAAGATAGTTTTATTACACATAGAGCTTTTTGTGATGCCTTAGCTGAGGAAAGTTCGAGATTTAGTACTTCAGTTACTGCACCTGCACAGGTAGCTGCTGTTAACAACATGAACTTTACAAATACTGAGACTAGTAGTAGTCTGATAAATATTCATCATCAGCCAAATAATTTGTCACATGGTTTCACCGGGCTTTCCGAATTTGGATCGAGTTTTTCACCGGATTTGGGTGGAGGAGATCAGCACAAGCCAATATTGTCGCTGTGGCTGCAGGGTCAAGCTAATTCCCAGCTCAATTCGATGAACATGACACCCTCATCGGCTCATTCTCCAACTATGTTCAACTCTAGTGTAACTGATCATGTGGTGCAATTGGGCTCTAATAATAATGTTTTCGGAACATCTCCCATGGGAGGTAATTATGGAAGCCTCTCGTTATCTCAAGGCCTTAAGGAGAACGGATCCGTAAATAATTCAAACAAATCTTGTTTGCAATCAGGTGAAATTCTGAGTGGCAATGCATTGTACTCTAGTAATTATAAGAATGGACAGAGAATGGAGTCATCTCCAATGTCTGCCACGGCTCTTCTCCAAAAGGCAGCTCAGATGGGATCTACTCGTAGCAATCCATCCGTGTTTGGCAACACATTTGGCTTGATGAACTCTAGTAATGATGCTACTGCACCTGCGGCTCAAAGCTTCAATCTTTCATCGCCTGATGGAAGAAGCAGTGATCAATTTCACACTGTTTTTGGCAAGCAAGGGGAAACTTTAAGTGAATTATCTTTACCAGCTTCGGTTAGTTGTTCGAGTTCATCGACAATGTATGTTAATCCAGCCAACAATTTTGAACAAATGATGGTGCAGAGTAGGACTAATGCACAGCAAAGAACTGCTGCTGGTTTTAGTGGTTTTGAAAACAGCAGCAACTTAACTAGAGATTTTCTTGGAATGGGAGGTGAAGGGGGGCGTCCGTTTTTGCCACAAGAGTTGGCTAAATTTGCTTCCTTCACTTCTGCCATGGGCTTGAGCCACTTCCCTAGCCATTAGTTTAGTATTTAAATTTCTATTTCTGTTGATTCACATTATTATATTTTGTACTTCTGTTGTACTAAATGTGTGATAATTTTTGTTGTACTTGATCTATTCTCATGTTCTCCTATAGCTAGATTATGCATGTTAACTAATTTTTGCTGTAGTGCTTGGCTTGTGAACATACATTTCTCTGCTGTAGTGCTTGGCTTGTGAACATACATTTCTCTGGCATTCATGTTAAAATAAACAAAAAATTTGACAAGTTTGTGCAATTTAACAGAAAATATACTTATGAACTGATATTTAAATGTTAGAATGAGCTATGTTTGCATATCTGTCGATCTACGAGGATGGAAGGAGTATGATTTAATTTGAAAAGAATTATATTATTCTCATGACATGACATGTAATTTCTGGTGATTCCGACATTTTTAATTATTAATAGCTTATACATTATTTATACGACTTATTAAATTATTCAAATATAAAATTCAGATATAACAGAATCATATATTATATTTAAACACTTACTACATTCAAAATAATAAATATATATTCAAATGTAAATCAAACTATCCCTCAATTTTTTTTCACAAAAATAACTTTTCATTATCGAAATACAATAACCTAAAAAAGAATTTATTTCATTCATCAATTTCATCATAAAACACACATATTGTCTCCGAACATTTAGACAATAATAACATGTCTGAAAATAAAACACCACCATAAAAGGGTCTTGTTAAAAACTCCAACTCCACATGAGCAAAACCCTATGGAAAAAAAGGGGAAAAAAGAGTACCTTACTAAAAACAAGAAAAAAACATCTAGGTACAATGAGATCATTAAATTCAAATTCATGTCTCCATCCATCCACTTTCTCTTTACCCTTCTTCTCATTCAAGTGAGTATCAAAATTCTGCTTGCATTCATATTCCATCTACACGCAATAATCCATCCAATTAAATCTGAAAATAAAAAGCAAACAAAACAAAGACAAATAAGTCATCTAATTAAAGTGTAACAAAAATATATAATATAAAATTATATCATAAAATTTTCAATTCATAATTAAAGTCATCTAATATGACATAACATCGTCATAAACGACATATAACCACCACAGATATGTCAAAACGCCATAAAAATGATCATGTCCCATATAGGTACAAAAGTCATCACAAATAACACTAAACTCGTTCAAAATTCAGATCTGAAAAATGTGAAAACAGAAACAGATGATATGGATCAAATCCTAAAGATACGGAAATAGATCCGAAGATTTAGAAAGGTTAAAAATTTCAAATTAAAAGAGGATATATTATTTATATAAAAAAATGTGATTTAAACCAAAACACTAAAAAGAAAGAGTACATTTGAAATTAACGACCTCAATTTAAACATATAGAATATAGTTAATTTGGAGCCATAGGATTATAGGAATAACTAGTATAGTTATCGTGCAGATGCACGGTTGTTAAGAAATAATATTATATAATATTTTCAAAAATATTATTTTTACTTAATTATAAATTATTTTTGAAAATATTTTATATATTCAAAATATTCAATTGAATGAGTGAGGTTTTATAGTTAAACTATGCCTTAAATCTTCTGAGCCAGGATCAAACTCTTCTTTTGATAAAATTTTAACTAATTCAATAAAATAAGATAAAAAAAGTCGATATTATGAAATATAATATTATTTTATCTAATCATTATTTTAGCTAATCATTTACCTAATTATTTTGGAAATACTTTTACTTATACTATATATTATAGTGTAAATAATGCATAGAAAAAACTAACACAAATAAAACTTTAATTATTTTAGATGGCTTGATTTATTTTTTTTAATACATTACTTACACTATATAATATGCCACGATTTTTATTTTGACACATTACTTACACTATATTATAAAACATATATTTTTTAGTAAAAGAAAAGTAGCAACTTTAAAACTATCTGCTTATTTCATCAGTAGGAAAAAATCCTATTTCATGAAATTATCATTTATCATTTTATTATTTTATAATGTTAGAGCGAATATATATTTATATAAGATATTTTTTAATTATATTATTTTTTAATTTATTTGAATTAATTTTTTTATATTAAATCAAGTTGGGATCTTAGAAAGTTATTATTTAAATTTTTTATTAATTTATCGAATATTAATTAATTGAATTTATAGTGTAATTTAGTAGATGTAACAAATAAATAATTATTTTGAAGAAAAGAGAACCATGTGTTTAAATTGAAATAAAAATATGACTTGTATTCATCGTGTTCAAATTGTATTATATTTTTTAATGTATTGAAATTGTATTATATTAGTTATAAATATAAAATTTATTTAAGAATTTTCGATACCGTATAATTTGAACATGAAAGATAAGGAGATTATAAGAGATGAAAGTTACAGTAAAATGGGAGTGACAACTGATTGGGTGGGTGGCAGAGGCAGGACCATGTCAGGAGTAGAGTGAGGGCAGAAGAGAGACTACGAGCCAGCCATGCATGTCTTTTTCTCAGATCTCTTCTTCCATCACTATTTGGACCTACTCCTATCTTCATCTGCTACCTAAATTAAAACTACACTACTTTCGTTTAAAATGATTTTGAGAAAGACACAGAAACCTATGAGATTCGTTGACCATCACTCCCCTAGTCAAGTTGAGCGGGCTATCCAGTGCTAACAGAGGAGTTCCGATATAATATGGTTAAATTATTTTAGAAACCTTATTTTATACTGAGTATAGATCAANCGAGTATAGATCAAATTTTTTCTATAACAGCTTGTAAATTTATTTTTTCAGCTACTGTAAATTAACTAATCTACAATATTTATTTTTGAAAAATATTTTTAGTTCAAAACATCCCATTATTTACAATGAAGCTCATTGCTTTGTTGTTTGGCTATATAAATCATGTGATGTTTGTTCAAAGTGAAATGATGTTGATAGTCCTAGCATGATATAAAAAGATGACTTAAAAACGCATTAATAGAATGTGATTGACAGGAACCCCCCACCAATAATTTGTACGGTAAAAATAACAATATTTATTTATAACAATGCTAATAAAGGGAATTTTAAGCCAGCCACCTCGAACATTTTAAATTAATCGAATGTTTTTGTTCTTCAGATATAATATTTTAATTATTATCTACGCAAATCGAGAGCTAAAATTTAATTTCCAGAGCAAATTTGCTTAAAAAGACATGCATGCCCCATTATGTTATTTCCAGAGCTTTAAATTAATTTTTAGAGCTATAGACATGTTTAATAGACTAAAGCATATACAGATATTCATCCTTTGTTCCAAGAAGAAGACGTCTAAATATTAATTAATATTGATCGAGAATCCATACAAAATTATACGGAGAGCAACTAGATTAAACCAACTACCTTAAACTCTTGCAAAAAATGCGTAACCCACAAAAGACTATCAAGTAGAAAGAGATGATGTTGACAAATAACTAGTCTCCAGATGATCACTAACCAGTTCAAGTCTCGTGTCTCATACATGTTTGTTTCTCTAAAAATATTTGAAACATATGTAAAATAAAAGATTCAATTTGAAATTACCTTCACCGGATAATTTTTCAGAAGATTGAGGACCATCGAAAAATATCCCAGTTGTCTGAGATTCATCTGTAGCTCAAACTAAATTTCTTATGCTTTTGATTTGCTTTTTTAGGGTTTGTTTCAAGAATTCTCTAATTAGGAATGAAAAATGATATAATTTATATGTATATTGTATAAGGATAATTTTATCTTTTTTAAAAAACTTGCTCCCGAAATAAAATTTCCCATTATTTTAAGTGCCTACTTTTCATGCAAACTTAGGTAAATAGTACTCAATATAGTAGTAAATAGTAATAGTGTAGTGTATGTACAAAGGCAAAGAAACTTGCAACCTTTTCACGGTGTGTGGAAAGAAGAGTAAGTTTAGGAAGAGCTTTATCTCAGGGTTAGGGAACCTCCCAATACGCACAAATTACAATGCATGTAGCAGCTGCTTTGATTAATCACTTTTGAGTTTTCAAGACTTTTTGGAGCACCCCAGCAACTTCAAACTAGCTACCTAGCTTTCATTATTGTTTGTAAAACTGGAAATATTATGTGATATAACTAACAATACGCATCCTTAATTTTTGGAAGTCAGCTAGACCTTAAATTAACTTCTCTATCTGTGTACGTATTACACCTCAAAATTAAGGTTTGAGAAGAAAAGATTCTATTAAATTTTCAAAGTTGAATCAAATTTGTAACCAAATTTATAGTCGAATTTGAAAATAGAGGGTATCAAATCTAAATGAGTCTCAGTTGAGTAACAAGCAAATGTGATTCATTCCCAGCTCCCAGCATTGTTTAAGTATAAATATTTAGTAGTGTGCTAGCTGCTACATAAAAAGCTATCAAACTTTACAACAACGAGATCCAAACCTTTTTCTTGGAGACACCAGTTACACACACCCTGCAACAAACTGTATAATATATGTAAAAATATAGTAATTTACTTGGGATACCATTCATTGACCTTTATATTTAAAAAAAGACTCCTTTCTTTCCAGTGACTTCAAAACAATGAACAGACACCTTATCTCTTTTTGCTTTTTCTATATACTTTTGCTCAATAATTGCCTTGCCTTGTTTTTCCTTTCTTCTTTGCTCTATTTTCGCTTGAGAGTAGCACAAACATGGTGGAATATTATGTTATAGATTGTGTTTTAAAAGACCGCGATTAATTTGATGAATTTGTCAGATGGATTCCGTTTCGTTTAAGCGAAGATCAAATTAAAAAAAATCGATCAAAAATCGAACGGGAAAATTTGGTTTAAATGATATAAAAAAACGGTCAAAATTAATAAATATTTTAAATATATGATATTTTGTAAATCTTGACATCTAAATATTAGAATGAAATAATAATAAGTGATATTTTTTAAAATTTTATGATAATTTGACAGTATTTGAATATAATTATATATTATTATTTATTAAATTGTTTGGTTGGAACTTCATGTAAATATCTTATTTTTGATCTTATTCATATATTAAATTCATAAAAAATACAAATAATCAAATGACCTATACCTTTTCTTATAATTTCAGCAATGAAACAACTTTACTGATACTTAATCTGTCACCTATAATGGGCCGAACGGCCTTCTAGTCCCCCTTATTTCTCACCTATGTAATGGGCCGAAACTAACGTGTAATAGATGTAGCGCGACCCATCTTGCAGATCAACGTGGAAGTTATTAATGATTTTCGAGTGTCACGTTAATAATTATATTAATATTTGTTAAAAATAATTTAATTGAATGACGAAATTAAGAAATTATTTTATTTAAAAACCTAAATCTAAAAATATATATAATTTAAGAATGTAATTAGGGAAATAAATAATTTAAGTACTTAAATCAAAAAAATTATATAATTTAAGAATTTATTTACAAAAAATGTAGTTTAAGGATTTAAATTTAAAAACAGACTTAATTACGAAAAAAATAATTTAAGGACTTAAACTAAAAAAAGGCCGTTGCTACGTACGATGATAATAACTCAATTCTTACTGTATTACACTACACTCGTGCTTAATCCTTGTACACACCAACAAGAACAAACACAAGAAGCTATATAGAAAGAACACATACCCCACATCATTTATATATATGTATATGTTTGTTTCGTGAATGCATGATAGATAATAGTAATCAAGAAGGCATGTGCGAGATGATGAAAATATGGGGGTGTGGATTTTGTAGCATGGAGGGGACTTGTTTACACATTATTTTTACTGCATTTTGTATTTATCTGCCAATTCCTTTTTCTTCACACTTTGGTAATTTCTTTTACTTTAATCTCTCTTTATCTATCTCTTTACTTTATTTGCTGTGATCACTTTGTTTTTTGTGTTGTTAATTTTAATTATCAGCTCCCTCAATCTCTAAGCTCTGTTCTACCATTTCAAAGTTATATATTTGTATATGTTATAGTTTTAATGTACTTGTAGGAATGTTACTATGTTAGGGATTGGAGATNCTGTTATAGTTTTAATGTACTTGTAGGAATGTTACTATGTTAGGGATTGGAGATTTGGGGTTGAATTTTTATTGAAATCCCATAATTTTTTTATTTTTTTTGAAGATATGTTCTGCCACCTACAATGCAAAGACACTGTTTTGAGATTAACCCTTTT
>QRFB01015905.1:0-11826 GCA_008931105.1 Oenanthe javanica
GCTGCGACGCCGTTTCGTAGAGGTTGTTGGGTTGGGAATCCATTAGGGTTAGGGTTTGGAAATGAGATTGAATTTGGGGGTTAGGGTTTGGTTTGGAGGAGTAGACATAGGAAGAGGATGGTGTGTTTGTTTATGTATACATGTGTGTATAGGTTTGGGGAGGCTGGAGAGATTGTCACGTGAGGTGCCGTGCCCTTTTTCAAGAGATTTTATATTTATTTTTTTGGATATTCTTAACGTTGCACTTTTGGTTTTGACTTTTCAAAACGGTGTCATTCAATATTTTTGACTTATTCTTATCCTGAATATATGATTTATTATTAAAAATAACCTTATCTATTTATACTTCTATATGTGAATCATAGAAAAAATCTTGACCGTTCAATTTTAAGTGAACCATAAAAACAATCTTAACCGTTGAATTTTAATAAAATATAATTTTAAAAGAATATAATCATACATACAATTCTAAACACCAGTAATTCTCCTTTTATGCAAACAACTCATAAACATTATAATTCTAAAGAATATAAACATTACTTTTATGTAAGAATATAATTCCGTTGATATGATAATATTACATTATATTTAAAAATATCTCACATTAATCTCCTAAATAAAATACATCTCTATACAAAATAAACAAAAATTATCCTATTAAAATATAAATACAAATAAATTATATAAAAACATATACATATAATATTAAATAAAATTTAAATTATTATTATACAAATATAAATAAATTCAAATCGTTAAAAAATATTAAAATAAAAATATTAAAAAATTAAAAAAAAAATCATTTGTGCATCGCACGGGATATAAGCTTGTATATATTATTATTATAATCGAAAAAGATTAAAAGTTTTGGTCGTCGGTATGGTACTGGGTGAACCATAGAAAAGATCTTAGCCGTCCAATTTTAAGTGAACCATAGAAACAATCTTAACCATTGAATTTTAATAAAATATAATTTTAAAATTAATATAATCATACATACAACTCTAACCTTAGTAGTCCTCCATTTATACAACTCATCACAGATAGAATAATATTATATTATATTTAAATTATATTCAATATTTTTTATTTTACGAATCCTACTTATCCTATAATTTTTATTTAATATATCATTAAAGTTTATCATAAAATTTTAATTTAATATATCATTAAAGTTTATGATAACATTGAAAGTTTGATAGTCGGTCGGTATTTGAGATAGATAGTTGATTAATTATTTGGCCTAATTTAAAAATATTAATCTTCTAACTAAAATAGAATCTTATATTAATCTTCTAACTAAAATATATCACATTAATCTCCTAAATAAAATATATCTATATACAAAATAAACAAAAATTATTCTATTAAAATATAAATACAAATAAATTATATAAAAATATATACATATAATATTAAATAAAATTTAAATTATTATTATACAAATACAAATAAATTCAAATCATTAAAAAATATTAAAATAAAAATATTAAAAAATTAAAAAAAAAATCATTTGTGCATCGCACGGGATATAAGCTTGTATATATTATTATTATAATCGAAAAAGATTAAAAGTTTTGGTCGTCGGTATGGTACTGGGTGAACCATAGAAAAGATCTTAGCCGTCCAATTTTAAGTGAACCATAGAAACAATCTTAACCATTGAATTTTAATAAAATATAATTTTAAAATTAATATAATCATACATACAACTCTAACCTTAGTAGTCCTCCATTTATACAACTCATCACAGATAGAATAATATTATATTATATTTAAATTATATTCAATATTTTTTATTTTACGAATCCTACTTATCCTATAATTTTTATTTAATATATCATTAAAGTTTATCATATAATTTTAATTTAATATATCATTAAAGTTTATGATAACATTGAAAATTTGATAGTCGGTCGGTATTTGAGATAGATAGTTGATTAATTATTTGGCCTAATTTAAAAATATTAATCTTCTAACTAAAATAGAATCTTATATTAATCTTCTAACTAAAATATATCACATTAATCTCCTAAATAAAATATATCTATATACAAAATAAACAAAAATTATTCTATTAAAATATAAATACAAATAAATTATATAAAAATATATACATATGATATTAAATAAAATTTAAATTATTATTATACAAATATAAATAAATTCAAATCATTAAAAAATATTAAGAAACTAAAAAAATTCATCGGGATATAAGCTAGTGTTAATAAAATGTTAAACAAACGTTTAAACATTACTAAATGACATGAATATCAATTTAAACTTCAAATATCCCGGGCTTTTAACAACCGTAAGAGCCTAAGACATTAAGAAACGTCAACTTCCCCTTGTTTGAACAAAAACTTAGCATATAACATCAAAAGTAGTTTAAAACATAATCTGAAAACAACTGGGAATAAAAAATAGTCTAAATTAAACATAATCCCTGAGATGCATAACAAATTTGTTGTCGAGAATGAGAATTTGCACACTGTGAGTTGTTGATTACAGATGCTCGAGATGCTTTTGCTTGAGATGATTGACTAGATAATGTCTTTGTTGTCTTTGCTGCATTAGACTGATCACTTGCTCTGGGATTTCTAACCACCACTGGCTTGCCACTTGCCCGCATCTCTTTCTTTTCTTTCTCAGTTAATCCTCCCTTGCAGGTCCTAGCATTGTGCCCTTAACATTCACATTTTCTATATTTCACTGTCTTCGACCTCTTTGCTTTTTGATCTTCCCCCTCTTCCCTCCTCCTATTTCGACTAGGTCTTCCAATCCCTCTTTTCATTATTGGTGGACTTATAATAGGGAGATTTTCATAACTTGACCATTGATCTTTATCAGGAACCATGCTTATGGTAAATCTATAAGTTTGTTTATAGGTCCTGACATGATACCAAGAGTTGACTACCTTTTGTGGATCAATTTTGGCATGAATCATAGCCCTAATGGCATGCCTACAAGGGATTCCAGATATTTGCCAGCTTATATAGATTATCAGGCTTAATAAAAGTACTAACCCATACAAAAATCAAATCTTTGTCAGCAAATATATCTAACATCTGCATTAAATCAATATCTTTCAAGAGGCTATGATGTTCTATTCCATATACATAGCTAAAGGTCGGAAAATGATAATCCATCTTTACACCCAATTTTTTTACATCATCTTCATAATCCGCAATAATATTCAACAAAGTACACTTATCAACATCTACCCTAATACTAACATCCTTACCCCTCCACATAAATCTCAAAAGCTTATGATTATCATCCATTTCTGCGAATAAAAAATGAAACTAACTCACAAGAACATACATATTATTATAAGACCCTAAAATATTATTTGAGTCAAAATGGATCATTATTATCCCCTCTGGATAATTATTGGATCCCTAAAATATTTTATAACATATTAATCCGAGTTTATAAATAAATTAAGGAGTCTCAAACTATTTTTATCACTTCCGGATTATTTTTAGATTCTCAAACAAATTTGTTTTATTTAAAATAGGTAAAAGGATTATTAAATAATTAAAAATAAATAAATAAAAGTAATAAATCATTTTTATTTCTCAAAATAATTAAATCTGATTATTTTTAATTATATTTAAATAATATTTATTTAATTAAATTAATTGATTAAAGTAAATTAATTAATCAATTTAAATTAATTAAATTAATTAAATTATTATCTAAATAAATAAAAATAATTAAATTGAATCAATTTTGAAATCAAAATTATTTATTCAAGTTTTAAAAACATTTTTCGAATTAAAGAATAATTTTTAAAATAATTTTTGGATTTAAAAACCAACATCAATGAAATCAACAACTAAGATCTGCAGAATCATGTTTGACTAGTAAATAAAATACGGCGACCGGAAAAATATCCGGCGAACCCAGAACAACAATCAAGCTCAATAAACTCGATGGTAACATACTCTTGACAGACTCAGTAAGCTAATCAAGTCAACAGATTAAACAAACAAGACACATATCGTCGTTTCCGATCAAAAAGACATAGCCCCGACATCGAAAAATTATTCGGTGAGTCCAAAAACTTCACCATACTCTACCAAATCAGTCATGAATTAAAGCTACAGAGGCCTAAAGTGCATATATTCAAACCAAGTACACAAGAGACTAGCGACATGGCCGAAAATCGATGGTCGGAACCCGAGCCTTCGATTTTTTTTCCGGCGAGCAACTAACGAATACAGGATATAAATTTTAAAAAAAATTACACGGACTCCCATGGGTCCAACCTATAGGACCATAAACCCATGCCATACAAATAAACAATCAATCTCAACTTTTAAATTCAAAAACTAAACCGTAGACTACCAAATTGAAATACACACGTTTCCACATAAAATTAATAACATAAGTGGATAATAAAAGTTAAGGTTCGATTTGAATACCTACAATCTTGAATTGATTAACAAAATCACCCTCATAAGCCCTCTGATCTACAAGACGTATAAACCCTAATTGACTCTATTCTTCCCAAAATCAACAGTTGCCTTCTCTATTTTAGTAAGTTTTAATAAAAACTTTATTATTAACAAAACTATTTATATTTTTAAAGAAATTAGGGCTTAAATTTGATTAAAAGATAATTTACCCATAATAAAAAAAAGCACAAAAATAATAATTATGGGATAAAATATAAAAATAGATATGTTCGAATAAATATGATATATATGTAAAAATTCCTAAAAAATTATGAATATTTCAAAAATAATAAAATAAAGTCACTTTGAGGATTGTATCATTTTCATAAAAATAAATGTACCAAAAACAAGGTCTCAAATCTACCGTAAGGGCTGAGTCCGATAATCACAAATCGAAATATCCCTTTTTTAAAGATATAAAATTATAACAAAATAGAATAAAGTATGTTAAGCTACACAGAAGTCACATAACACATATCAGACAATTTTTCTATTTAATAAAAATCTAAACACAAATAATTACATTAAAAATAATCTAGAACACAATAAATTATAATAAAAGAATATTTAAATATTATAAAATACACGTAATTTTCCCGGTCGTTACACGATTTATTGAAGTTGATATATATACATGTACCCACTTCGCCACAAGTGCATAACCAGTTTGAGCTATCGTCCATAAATACAATACAGTAAAAAACTTTTATCACTAAATCAAAACCTTGAAAATAATGCATATCTAACATTCCGGACATTAAATTACATCAAAACACACCGAATTCTCATAAGAAGAGGCTAAACAAACCCAATTAAATTGGGAATAACTCTCACTAAGAAGAGATTTAATTAACAAAACAAACAATCTAAAATGGCGAAAGTCCTTGCCTAGAGAGGAAGATTACTGAAAAACAAGGGAAAATAAGAGATTTGAAAAAACCAATGTAAGCTCCGGCGGCTGATAAAGAAAAAAAAGAGGGGGTAAGCCTAATTCTTTCCTAGAGCATCCTTGTTAGAACTCATCACTCTTTCACACAGATCGATTGGGTACATTAAATCCGATATGATAAGTCGTGAATCAGGTTCGTGATCGAAATGAGAATTTCTTTTTAATAATATACTCCTTCTGTTTCAATTTATCTGTCATGTTTGACTTTTTGTTATCAAATTGACCGAACTTTGACTCGTAATTAAAAAATATTAATTTATAATTTTGAAAAACTGAAAATTTCATTTTGAAGTAAATTATGTTATAATATGGATATCCCTTGAATTTTCTAGAACAAACTCTCGGCTTTTCGATTTTGGCTTTTAGCTTTTGGCTTCTCAAGTTCAATGCATTTTGCCTTTTAGATTCATGTACCTATCTTGTAGTGAGCCTATAAATAGGCTTCAAGTATCATCTGTTAGAGACACACTTGAATGAAATACAATTTCATATATTGTTTTCTATCTCAAATCTCTCATACATATATTATATAGATATATTTCTAACACGTTATCAGCACTATATCGCTCATTCTTTCAAAGTTTAAGGTCAAGAGATCAAAGGAGGTTTGCCCAAACTGTTCACATTCAACTTTTAGAGATTATCTTGAAAGTTCTCCTTCAACTTTTACTTAAGAGTAAAAGGTATCCTCCATCTTTATTAAGGTATGTTTTATACATATAAAACACTACTTAAACATGCTCTTATATGCTTGTTATAAGATATGCACATGTGAGACAATGTTGAAAAAAAAACTAACGAGCTTCTACTTTAGCAAGAACTACGTGGGTTTGATTCTCTATAACTATGGGTACGTAGGCACATTGGTGGGGGTTGGACATTCAGATCCCCCACCAACTAAAAAACCCTAACAATCTCATCCCCCAACATTCATCAACTACCACACTCCGATGACTTTTCAGGTAAAACACACCACCCCAGATCTTAATTACGACGATGACATTAAGACCAACACCATCTCTCTACAAAGGAACAATTATTCTTTTCATCATAAATTTGAGACCATCTTCTCCTTGGATGAATGTCCCCATTCCTTTTATGAGCTTTACAACTTCTGATTCCAAAGATTTAATCTTTTCAGCTTGCTGAAGTGAGGGAATAGAAAGCTTTTCATCAATTCCAACAGGCTGTGAAATTGTAGCAGGAGTAGACTGAGATGCTACTGGTTCCATGGGTTTCTTAAGCTTGATCTTTTCCGGGCTTGCATCTTCGTCCTCAATTGCTTCCTTCAATTCAGAAATCTCTTTGCAATAGGCTTGAGTCCTTTTCTGTAGAACTTTGTTAAATGCTTCAAGATATTATACTTTGCCCTTCAACTCTTTGATTTCAGCCTCATTCTTTTTCTTTTCTGGTTCTTTATCTTCAATTAGAGTTTCCACTTTAGCCATTAACTCATGAACCATCTGCTTCAAATAGGCATTCTTCTCAACTAACTTGCTATTTTCTGATTTCACTGAATTATATTCTTCTAGTGAAATATATTTTGGTTCTTGCACGGTTAGCTGTTCCAAAAAAATATCATCAAAAGCAAAATGAAATTTAAATGAGGTTACCTCACTTTCATCATCTTCTGAATCACTTTCCACTAATCCAGCTTCAGTGTATTCAGGCACATAGTCATCATCTTCTAATCCATACAAGGAAAGATTTACCATCTCCTCACTAGTAACATCACTAGAGTCAGAGTTATCATCATCACTCCAAGTCAGTAAGGCTTTTGACTTCTTTTTCTGTCCTTGAAATCACCTGGCTATTTTTGCCTTGAGTTTTTAGTTGTCCTTCTTATAGTGATCAGGATTTCCACACTCAAAACATGTTTGTTTCCCTTTGTCTTCTTTGGAGAACTTTTTGCTTTTGAAGAACCCTTTCTTCTCCATCTTGTATATGTTCCTCTTCTCAATCATCTTCTTGATATTCTTTGACATTAGAGAAAGTTCCTCATTAGATTCTAGCTTGTTGTTGTCAGCATGCAGTGTTATATTCCCCATCTTGGGAGTAATATCAGAAGAACCTTAACCTTTACTAGCATTGAACTTTTCTTCAAACTGCTCCAATTCAGTAAATATATCAAGAGTGTCCATGATGTCGATGTTTGGCAAATATTCCAAAGTCGTGACTTTTGGTTCATATATCCATGGGACAACACAGATTATTTTCATATTAATTCTTCTTGAGGAATAGATTTTCCAAGTTATTTCAGACTATTCATGTTGATTTGAAATCTAGCTTGAGCTTCTCTGATTGTTTCACCATCTTTGAGCTTGAAATTGCCATACTCGTTCATTAGCTTGCNCCGTATATATACAAAAGTATACAACAGCTCTATGAAACTATTTTAGGCAAGTACAGATTTGAGGAACAGAAAATATTTCATAGGCATAACCAAAGGAGCTGATATAAAATCGAATTTGAATTTTGAATTCTCCTTTGATTACTCATACGATAGGAAAGTGGTTGAGGTTTAAATAAGGCAAATGAAAACAAATCAACCATATCCTAAAGTTTTGTAAAACATTTTTAATAAAAGATATGAGCTTATNTAGCCTTCATGAATATGAATGGACCTTTTTCCGTGACTCTCCGTTCCATAGGCTCCCTTTCCAAGTGAGACCTCATTCGGCTTTTGCACCAGCTATTGTTGTCAGACCCAAGTAGCAATGGTGGCCTAGAGGAAGAGTTTGCAGTTGGATACGGATCAACCATATGATCTATACTTTCTTGTTACAGAAAATGTCAGTATAGCATGCTCCGANATGTTGCGCAACTGCAGAAATAATTCTGCTCTCTGTAGGATTTTGTTTCAGCAAGCTATAATATATGTTGTTATGTTATTAACTATGAGACCTGCAAAACATGATTAGTATTTGCAATATAGCAGACTATAGTAAATTAACAATCATATAAACGACTATACATTTAGTGCAAGCAATTTAGCTTGCTAGAATTCCTCACAAGCAATTTAGCTTCCTAGAATGTGTGATAATCAAAATCAGGAGGTTTACAATCTCCCCTTTTTGATGATTACACAACCTGTTTTCAGGAAGCTAGAATTGTTCCCCCTTAATCTAATACATCCTGCAAAAATGTGTTAGTNTAGGCTAAAATGAATGCAATGCGGAAGAACAGGTAAAAATAATATGTAAATGAGGCACACAATATTTAGCCAGGTTCGCCCCTATGTCTAATGGTCTACGTCCTAGTCCTTTATCAACCTGGTAAGATAATATATTATTAATCAANTAAAAAAAAAGCTCAAGTACTATTCATGCACATAATTTGCAGAACAAAAGATAAAATCATAAAATGCCAAACAAGGGCATTTTGCATCTAGCCACCAACAAATATTCAAACTCTGGTTAACCAGCCAAAGTAGCAACAAAAGTATCACAAAAGTAGCAGATCAAGTACTGAACATAAAAACAAACCTGTCCAAATAAGCATGCATAAAAACTAAACAACCCAGCCCATATCCTAACTCCTGAAAATTCTCCCCCTTAATCATTCAAAAGGGAATCCAGGGTAGAGTCCTTATCCTTCTCCTTGGAAGCATCTGCAGCAGCTGGACCAGAATTGACAACAGTAGGATCAGTGACTTTGACAATGCTTGAAGCGGGTGCAATGGCNCACTTAGTGATTAAAGATTACACTTTGAACAATACAATCGAATAAAAGTGTTTACAATTCAAACTATATTATCTAAATATTAAATCTCCAATATAGAACTAAACTCAGNCAGCATCTGCAGCAGCTGGACCAGAATTGACAACAGTAGGATCAGTGACTTTGACAATGCTTGAAGCGGGTGCAATGGCAGGTGCTAGAGCATCCTTAGACATGAACTTGGATAGGAACTCCTTCAGACCTATGACCTCTCCCTTCAGCTCATTAAAGTCCTTCTGCAGATCAAACATAACATCAAGGAGCACCGGGTGAGATTCTTTTGCAGAGTCTAGGTGACTGGAGCAGGGTTCAAAAAGAATGACATGAGGGATGTTGGCCAAATTTCCATCTTCAAGAACCCCTGAAGGCTTGACTGAGCTAGATTGATAACATCAAAACAATCCTTAATATTAATTATGTCCCTTTCATCCAACTTAACCCCAGCAAATTCGAAGATTTTGGTTAAGAACAGACCATAGGGCAAACCAACTTTCTTCTTTGTGACAGCAGCCAATATGTTCTTGAGAATCAGTCCAGCAATGTCAAATTTCTTCCCAGAGAGTATTGGAGAGCAAATAAACATATCCTGATAAGACATTATGGATCTATTCCCTATCCTAGGACAAATATTTGAATGATAAATCTTGAAAACAAAGTGAGCAAGTGGATGCATGATAGCAGTAGTTGGAAGGACAGTGTCCACACCATCAGTAACCCCCTTAATCAACCTTTGTTGCTCAATTTCAGTTAGATCTTCATACTCAAGAACTCCTTTCTTAGTATGAGGAATAAAATCACAGACAAACAAACCCTTAAACTTAACCATTCCATTTAACACAGTCGAATTGAGACTAATTCTTTGACCACGGACTTCACTAACATAAAAATCATCATGCTCAAGACTTAAGTTTGTTTAAAAATCTTGAACTAAAGTGGGATAACAGTCCTTAGGCAGATCGATAATGGGCAAGATACTAATTGCGTCAAATAAATTGACAATAGGAGTAGACCTAGAAAGTTCTGGAGACAGGGGCTTACCAAAAATAATAATGAAATGACCTAGATTGTACTTCTGAAAGCAAGACTCAAGGAACTTGGAGGCAAAACGAACAGTAATACGCGGCTTCTTAATCATATGATACTCAGAGATGTCTTCTATGGAGATGTTGTCATCAGTAGCTTCATCGAATGAATCCACTTCTTTTTCAGTCCCGACATCATCGACAAAAATCGATTCCTCTATAATATTCTTCCCTTTCTTTTTGGAGGCAGTCGTCAGAGTCTTTTGGTTGCGAGTGTTGGCCATTAGGGTTTCACAGGAGAGAGAGCACTTGGTTTGGTAAAGTAAGAGATTGGTGAGGCGTGTGACTTATGGAATCCCCAAAGATGGATATAATAAACTGATATCCACGATCCCGAGAAATACGAAAAGTCCGCCCAAAGCTTGAATCTCTTTTTGATAAATTTGGGGAAAATATTTTAGGAGTAAATAATTTTCTACCCAAACCCCATTTACTTAAAAAAAATGCTAATTATGCATGTAACTCCATTTAGCACATAATTTTAGCATAAGAATTAAAAAAAAATTATCATCTATCTAATTAACAACCGTATATAAATGCATGTAGAATTCGAAATTCAAATTTTAAATAAAATACACAAGTTCCAGTTCAAGTAAGATAACAGGCTAAAATGAATAAAGTAATCAACAGTAGGCTACATACCAGAATATGTTGCTATTTACACATCACATGCCCGATTCTCTTCGGAGAATAATAAATCTTTCTCCAGGTAAGGTCTTTGTGAAAATATCAGCTAGTTGATATTCAGTAGGCACATAGACTAGTGTGATCTTGCCTTTAGCCACATTGTCTCTCAAGAAGTGATGTCTCACATCGATATGCTTAGTTCTCGAATGTAGTACAAGATTTTATGAGATGTTTATTGTGCTCCTGTTGTCACAATAAATTGGAACTTTCTCACATTTGATTCCAAAATCTCTAAGTGTTTTCATCATCCATAAAATTTGTGAGCAGCAGCTTCCAGCAACTAGATATTCTCCCTCAGTTGTAGATAGGGCCACATAATTTTACTTTTTGCTTTGCCAAAATACCAAGCTTTAGCCAAGAAAGTTACAAACACCACTTGTACTCTTTCTATAAGTTTATGAACCTGCATAATCTGCATCACTATACCCCACAAGATCAAATGTATTTGTGATAGGAAAGAACAAGCCAAGAGAAATAGGTCCAATTAAATACTTAAAAATTCTTTTAACAACATTCAAGTATGATTCCTTAGGATTAACTTGAAATCTAGCACAAACACATACACTATACATGATATCAGGTCTAGAGGCAGTTATATAAAATAAGGATCCAATCATACCTCTGTATTTCGTGATTTCCACACTTCTACCTGATTCATCTGAAAATAGCTTGCTGTTTTGAGTCATTGGTGTATATTTTGGCTTGACAGTTTCAAATCCAAATCTTTTCAGCAGATCTTTCACATATTTGGTTTGATGCACATATATACCATCTTTAGTTTGCTTGATTTGAAGACCCAAGAAATAATTGAGCTCTCCCATCATGCTCATGTCAAATTCAATGTGCATACACTTAAAAAACCACTCACAAAGTTCATCATTAGTAGACCCAAAAATAATATCATCTACGTATATTTGGACTACTA
>QRFB01015906.1:4842-22658 GCA_008931105.1 Oenanthe javanica
CCCCCCCCCCCCCCCTCCATGTTGTTCATCTCCATCACAATCTCTCTCTTACACATGCTTTGCCTCTGCTCAGCTTTGTCTTCTCAGGACGTTTATATTTATATTTAAAGCTTTTAAAATTCATTACTTACAAACCGTGCATCTAATATTCGATATATATATAAATGACTAGCGCTTTAAGGCCTACGCATAGGTATAATTTGGATAAATTTTGAGAAGATTATTTTCTAGGCAGGTTTTCTTTTTGAATTTATTTAGGAGTATAGAAAGGAATTTGATGATGGTGATCAAGCTAGGAGGTAGTACAGTACGTGTATATGTATGTGTATTAATCTCAGATTTTTTTAGACATATTCTCCGGCCATTAGAAAAGACTCGTGGGGTGTCCGTAATTGATCTTATAGTAAAACTTTTAAGATCATGACTTGACGCTTCTAAATAGTCGGGCATTTTAGTTTATATATATATATTAATTTCATAATTTTTAGAGATTATTTTGATACTCTGGAAAGTTATATGTTAGCCGTACTTTTGGGTGTAAGTGACTGTGTTTTTCATTTCCAACAATTTGATGTGTCTAGATATAATTTATTTTGTGGATTAATTTCCAGCAATTTGATATAATTGAGATTGATTTTGAGGGGCTGTAACCCCGGGAAAAATTCATTTTACAAAGACATTATTTCGAAAAAATTTCTTGTAATAGGATATTTATTTCAGATTTCAAGTATTATTTGATTAAAAAAATAATTTAATTGTTTAATTATTTAATTTGATAACGTCATCAAGGGTATACGTTATAAGTTTTAGGGCGTGTTTGGATAGTGGGCTAGGAAGGGTTAGGTTAGGCCGGGCTGGATTTAAGAAAACCGTGTTTGGAAAAATATTCTAGTGCATCGGTTGGGTTGAGGAGTTTTTTATGGAGGGTTGAAGGGGGTTTACTTATAATATCACAATCGAACATATCCAACACAAGATTGGGGTGTTAGCGACGATCACTTTGCAGCCTCCTTTCTCATTTTCTCTGCTGCACTCCATTCTCGAGGTATACATCTTTCTTTTATCCTCTCTCTTCTTCTCTATTTCCCCTCTCATTTCTCTTTCCCCTCTCTCCCTGATCTCTCTCTCGGCTCTCTCTCTCTGATCTCTCTCGACTCTCTCTCTCTCTCTCTCTCTCTCGGATCTCTCTATCTCTCTCCTTCTCTATTTCCCCTCACTTTTCTCTTTCCCCTCTCTCCCTGATCTGTTTCTCGACTCTCTCTCTCTCTGATCTCTCTCAGCGCTCTCTCTCTCGGATCTCTCTATCTCTCTGGGCTCTCACACACACGAATATATATAGAAATGTAATTGGATTACATTAGTTGTATGTTTCTATTTTCAGTTTATGTTAATATATATAGTGATGAAGAGTAGTATACATAATATGTTTGTTAAAATGCTTATGAGAACCTGATGAATAGTGATAAACCTTATCCTTGTAGAACTTTCATTTATATATATATTATCTAGTTTTTAAACATTTGTACCACTAGTTTGTGTTATATTCATTGAGAATTGTTGTGATTTTTGCCTTCATTTTGCTATCACCAAACCAGAATTTGTATTTATATTTTGCAATAAGACAGCTTTATGTTTTTTGATTTTCAGACCTCTTGAATTGTTACAAGGAGACTAGTTAGTAAGATCTTGTTCTTCCAGCTCAATGATAATATTTCACAAAAAAATATTTGTAATCCAGTAATCCTTCATATATATTGTACTATTTCGTTAATGCTACATTCGTAACATCTTTTCTGTGGTTTGATCAAGCATTTCTTTGCCTGAAAATTAGAAACCAATGTTAGATACCCAACTCTGCTATCTGTTTCGAGCCCAACACAATAGAAGGAATTTGCCTAAATATTAATAAATGACTAACTGTTGTAATCATACTGAAAAATGTCTTTATTCGATTTACCCCAAATGCATATATTACGTACACAAAACATAATTGGAACACATTAAATTATAATTGGAGTACAAATCCACTATAAATATTATAAATATTATTGGAACATAATTGGTACTATTTAGAATCCACTACAAATAGAGTACAAATATTATAAATATGATGAAAGAAAACAAAATAATAATTGTTGAAACCTTGTGATAATTGAAGTGGTCTGGCAATTGATTTGCATGACAGCAGAGCTACTGGGGTTTAGGTTGCATAATGTGCCTGCCATTGCCATACATATCTTCATTTACAACATGTAGATGCATATATATGTGTGTATGTTCTAGTGGAAGGAGAACATAGAGGATAGTGAAGAGTGCAGAAACTTAACTAGTATAAAGTGTTTGTGTGTTTTGGATACATTGATTTTTAAAATCTTATCTGCATTTTATTCTTTACTGGTACAAATATATTTTTGCAACTTGACATTGATTGTTTTGTATTTATTGTCGCAGATGTCAAATAAAAGAAAAGTGGACTCAAATATTATGGTAGACTAGAATACTAAGATGGATGATGCTTTGATACTTGCGTATCATCATTTGCGGGACAAAGAATAAATGGGTAATTCACTCAAGAAGCAATCACTCACATCGTTAAAGATCTTCAGGATAAGTTTCCGGATAAAACACTAGACAAAGAAAAAAATAAGAAATAGAATGAAAAATATAAAAAAGAATTGGGTCAGATGCTATGATATTTTCAAATGAGGGCTTAGTGGTTTTGGTTGGGATCCTGTTTTGCAAAACTGGACAGCGAATGCAGATGTTTGGAAAAAACTCATTGAGGTATTACTTTATTTTTTAAAATTTAAAATTGTGTTGTTAAAATTGTGCATTATGTTTTTGTAGTTACTCCATGTCTTGTGTGTAAGTTGCAGCTTTAAGAATTATGATGTATATCATTATCTTCTATGACTTTATTTGTCTGGTTAGTTAATTTGTTACACTCATGTCTCTTTTTTATTAGTAATGACGTGGTTTTGTGAGATTAATGATTGGTTTAGGTAGTGTGGAACTGGAATTTTTATTAGTAATTAGGTGTCTACTGGTAGTAGTCTTAGTTAATTTTAAGGTACAAATTATGAAGCTTACTACTCCTTGCATGTGCAGTCTAGCTCATTGCATAATTAATAAATAATAAAATATTGCGCACTTGTTAATTTGTGTATGACCCTTCATTTAATTTCGAGTTTCACTAGAAAGAACATACAAATGGTATCCATTTAATTTCGAGTTTCACTAGAAAGAACATACAAATGGTATTCATTTAATTTCGAGTTTTACTAGAAATCCAGTATTTTCCAGCACTTTCTATTATCCCAATAATCAGCATCAGCCCGCGCTTCCAATCTTTCCAAATGTGGCCCCCAATAACTATAAAATAAATTTGACCTATTCATGTCAATCTATCAAACTACTGATCAAATATGTGTACTTGGTCCTCTTTTCTCTCTTTGTTATAAAATTGGAAAAACAGATCATAGAACATAAAATTTATTGCACATAGTCTAGGTTTTTTTGGCTTGAATCAGATTACACTAATGAAGTTTATTGATCTTAATCTTAGTACAACCTAAACCAGTCAAGGATATTATTATTTTTTGTAGCACTATACAAAAAGTCACTACTGAAGTACCCCTGTTTATATTGGTCATTGTGTGTATCCCCTGTTTGTATTGCTTGCAGCAATACATTGCTTAGCCATGAAATCACTGAGATTGCACATTATTTTATTGCTTGTGATGGATAACCAATTATATTTGCACAACACCAAAACCATATAATGTCTAATTTTCCTGCTACTGTCATTGCTTATGGGATTATTAATATTCAATTTTTGACAAGTAAAACTGGAAGTTGTAGAATGGGATGGTTGAGATGTTTGGATATGATCGCGCTACTGGTGAATCTGTTGTGACTACATCAAAGATGAGACAAAATATGGCAACTGAATTTGATGATAGTACTTCAACTGATCAAGATCCAGTTTCTAATTCAAAATCTCAAAGCCAGGCAAAAAAAGTAAAAAATGATGAGGAACAGACTTCAAAGCTCGATGATTCTATATGTATATTAGCTGGAGCCTTTAGAGATATGGTGGATAATGAAAAGTTACTCGTCATTGTAGAGGAGTTGTGGGGTATCATTAATTCTATGGAATTAGATGAAGAGCACACTACTGATGCTTTTATGTTCTTGTTGAAAAGCCCGGTGCAAGTAAGAGGTATTATGTGTAGTCCAGTTGGCATGCGCAAGTTGATACTTTTCAAGATGATGAAAAATGCAAAGTAGGATGAAGACCAATTAAGGTATCAAGATGTCTTGCTTTGTTAATTATTGGATATATAATATTAGGATTGTGAAAATAACTTTGTCTTAAACTACTAGTTTCTAGAATATAAAGTTAATTTTGTCTGCTAAGTTTTAAGATGCCTTCTATAGTTGGTTGTTAGAATGATAGTGTCGAGCTTCTAAGGCTGCACTAACGTTTCATTACTACTCCGGGTCCTCATTAACTGCTTACGTATCTCAATGAGTGTGAGAATCAAGACAAATCACGTAGTTCTAATGTTGAGGGGTTAGGTCATTTATATAGGCGCACGATGGTCTTGGAATCAGATTAGAATTAGGAGACTTGGTGGTCAAGTCTCCTAGCGATAATGTTGTCTAAATCTTTTAGGAATGAGGGTCCTCGTTGGACTCTTCCCTCGTTAGGGTTTCTAGATTCTTCTAGGATTAGGACTTTCAACAGGCTTCTTGGGCCTTTACTAAGCCTTTATTAATTAATTATGAAATTAATTAATAACAGAGGCTTAATGGGCCTATGGCTTCAACAGAGCTTGTGCGTTAGACTTACAAATCCAGTTGATCCTAGGATTTATTTTCCTAGTTCATTTCAGGGGCCCAAGTCTTTGGACCATACCAGGTCTAATAAATGAAATAATAAATGCTATATTTATTATTTCTTCAAGGCTATTTTTACCTACATCATTTGCCCCCCCAACTTTTGGAAAAACTTCGCGAGTTTTCTTAAAAGTTTCACAAAGGGTTTTAAGTGCCTTATCGGGCTTTTGATTTATTTCAGTCAACCTTATTTTGTCTTTTGGGCTCAAGCATTTTATTATTAACTCTTTTAAAGAATCAATATTATATAAATTAGTCCTCAAGAACTTTATTTATAATAATTTTTTTAAAAAAAATAGGAAATTTTTGAAATCCTGTCTAATTCGACCTGGAATGAGGTCGAATTAGGGCTCATTTCCTATTCCAGGTCAATTCTGGAATCGAGGTCGAAGGGCTCCAATGCTTTGGTTTCCATCGACCTGGATCGAGGTCGAAAATAACCTCAAATACTCCCCCATGTCAATTTAGGGAATTGAGGTCGAAATCGACTTCGATTGAGGTCGAACAAAACTCCAAATGCACCCCCAGGTTGATTTAGGGAATCGAGGTCGAAATCGACTTCGATTGAGATCGAACAAAACTCTAAATACACCCTAGGTCGATTTGGGGGATCGAGGTCGAAATCGACCTGGGTTGAGGTCGAAATCGACCTGGGTTGAAGTCGATCAAAAAAGGAAAATTACCTTGAGGTCGATTATTGGACTGAGGTCGAATTCGACCTCGATTGAGGTCGAATTAACCCTCAAAACTCATTGAAGTTGAAACATTATATTGAGATTGATTTCGACCTCGATTGAGGTCGAACTAGGCCTTTATGGCTATTGAGGTTGATATATGAGGCTGTAGTCAATTTCGACCTCGATTGAGGTCGAGATAGGCCTTCCAGGCTCTTTGATGTCGAGACAAGGAACGAGGTCGATTTCGACCTCAAATTGAGATCGAAGTAGGCCTCAATTGTTCATTGAGGTCGAAACTTAATACTGAGATAGATTTCGACCTCGTTGGAGGTCGAACGAGATTTTGAAGTCTAATATGCCTTCTGGGCTTCAGCTTCTAATTCGACCTTGATTGAGGTCGAGTTATGCCTTTATTTTACACTGAGGTCGATGTAGAATCGAGGTCGCTTATCGACCTGGAATGAAGTCGATATAATCTTCACTTCTCCTTTCAGCCGATTTTGGAATGAAGTCGGTTGGCCTCTTGGCTATGGTTTTATTTCGACCTCGATTGAGGTCGAATTATACTTCAAATATACACCCAAGTCGAATTGTCAACCTTATTTGAGGTCGAATTTTACCTCCATTTCACATTGAGATCGATTTTGAGATTGAGGTTGGATATCGATCTCATTTGAAGTCTAACTTTACTCTAGAAGTTGGCCAGGCCTTCTAGGATATACATTTGTTTTCGACCTTGATTGAGGTCGAATTATACCTCAAAAAGGCATCCAAGTTGATTCTTTTTATTTTTTCAATATTTGGTGATTTTCGGCTTGGTTTGAGGTCGACCAATACTTGGTTTTTCTTTCCATGTCGAAATGTTTTGGTTTCCATATTTGTGTTGTGTTCGTCCTAAATTGAGGTCGAATTATTCCTTAGTTTATCCTTCAAGTCGATTTATTCCAAGAGTCAACTATGAAGCTGCTCAATTCAATGAAACAAACTCAAGAAACTCTTCATATCAATCACCAGTATCTACAAATACTTTAAGGATTTTGATTGATAATGTTGAGGTCAGAATTGAGGACTTCAAAATTCACAATACAGAAATCCTGAGAAGAATTAGGAGAATGATAGTAAACTCATCAATTGTGTCTGAATTTAATTTGAGTAAAGCTGCAGAGAAGATCATTGATTACAGGGATGATGATGAAACTTGGGAAGATAAGCAAAGACTCAAAAAGGTGTATTCTTGTCCATTACCAAGTTTTCAGAAAGATATATTTGGAGCAAAATTATTATGCATAACCAGAGGCCCGGTGGAATCTTAATACTCTTTAAAGGACATAAGAGATTTTTCATCCTTGAAAGTGAAGCAGGTATTGGAGTGTGTAGTTGATCATGCTATTTCAGATGAAGAAAAGGCTGGTGTCAGGGATGTGAAATTCCTGTATGAAGAATTGAAAGTGAAGAAGGCACAAAGCAAGGGAAGCTCAAGCAAAATATGAAAATATGCTCAGTCTAGAGGTGTTTTAGTTTGAGAAATTGTACTTGTAATTATCCTGAATATTTCTCTTCTATACAAACACTTTAATTATGATTAGTTGAGTTAACATCTTCAATTCACTTTGAATTTGTCTTTATCTTACATAAAAACAAATTTAGGGAGATTGTTAGGGATTGTGGTGTAATCAACTAGATTTACTTAGTCTTAATTCATTTAAACTAAGTAAAATGTATTGTCATGTGTATATTGACAGTATGTTTAGCAGTCACTTGAAACAGTATGTTTAACAAGGCACAAATAGGTAACAGTAAGTTTAATAGTTACTGTCTTGTACAAATGTAATAACAAGATCCATGAAATAGAAGTTCACAAAGTGTTCATGCACACAACATGGGTTATACTCATGACAGTAACATTCAACATTCATGCTTTTGACAACATATTCAAGTGACAGCACAAAGGAACATGCGACAACAACTATTCTATTGACAGTAAACTTGACGGAAAATGAAGATATGAAAACATCAAGTTTATTGATAGCATCATTGGCGGAGATAGTTGATATTAGCATTGAAGATAGTATGTTTTGGATGGACTTCAAGGCATGACAGCAAAGTCTGTGGAACAATAAATACTATCATCAGTGTGAAGCTAAAAGTTGACAGTATACTTTTAATGAAGTTGACAGTGTGTTTCAGGTAGCAGAATTAGATAATGATAACACAAGGAATGATTTATACATTATTATCTAGTCTGTCAAGTCTACTACTGCAACTTGGGAGAAGACAAGCAAAAAGATAAAGTGTATTCCAAGATTCAAAGATTTATGTACATATCAGAACAATTTTATCTATAAATGGAATGAAGACAAGGTTGATCAAGAAAGACAAAAATTCTATTTCAAGTTTTATTCTAGTACGAAGGAAAAGTTCTATTGTAAGTGAGATATGTGTTTCAGTATAAATTCACATATCTCACAAACATATTTCCTTATGGAACTGAGCTAGGTTTTCTATCAGGTATAGAAACATTAGCAAATCCATTATTATTGTTTTTATCGAAGTTGGAATTCAAATTCCACTCAGTTGTAGCAAACACAATAATAATAAAATTATTTTTGAAATTTAAACTTTTGTCTTTTATATATGCTTTAGTTGTTTGTATATCAAACTTGGATAATTATATTTCTTATTATTGTTAGTAAGAATTTGATATAGTTATTCGAGTTGCATTCAACTCCCTTTCTGTAACACTTATCACACTTAACAGTATTTTCACAAAAAAAATTCAAAATCGTATTTTTATAAAATAAAAAAGGGGAAATTACCCAAAATACTATCTTTTTAAAATTATTTTCAAAAATACTACCACTTTTAAAAATAATTTCAAAAATACGGTTTGCAACCAAAATCAACCAGATGCAACTTATTTTTCTATTTTTCTGAAATATAATTGAAGTTGCTTTTGGTTGCTTTTGGTTGCATTTATGGTTGCATTTTGATATTAACCGTGCAACTTGTTAAGCAACGTATTATGCAACCAAAAAATAATTATTTTTACTAAATTTTAAAGTTGCATCTGTGGTTGATTTCGGTTGATTTCAGTTGCAAATATGGTTGCAAAGTTGCAAACCGTATTTTTGCAAAAAGAATTCAAAAAAATCGTATTTTTGTAATTTTTTTTTAAAAAGTCAGTATTTTTGTAAAAAATATTTGTATTTTTACAAAATAATAAAACTTTGTATTCTTCAAAAAAGCCCTAAATTTAAATTTAACTTAGGCTTTTATAACGAAACTTGAAATCAAATTAAATAATTAAAAATTCAGTTCAATTTCGATTTATGACCCAAATGATAAAATCCAAATAACATCAACCTCAATGACCAGTCTAGTTTGTTTAGCCTTTTTCCTTTTTTGCTAATTGCTTCCTGTAGCCTTTTAACGCGTGCTTTTATAGACTTGCAGTATGAATCTTTGATTCGTAAACGTGACAAAACATGTCCAATCAATTATTCACACCTGTCATCCGTAAAAATTAAATTAAACAATCTCTTTGATAAATAAATAAAATCTCATCTGAAATTTATTAAAATATATACTCATTTATAAATGTATAAGTCTATTTATAAATAAAATAAAAATACCTTTATTTTAACAAATTATATATACTCATTTATCGCTTTATTGAAGCAAAATGGTGGAAACAGATGATGAGTCCGCTAAATGTAAGTTTTCTTCTTCTGTATTAAAAAGATTAATTAATTTAACAAATTTTTTTTTAATTTTTTTTTAAATATAAATATAACACACATATTTATATCCAGAAAAAACTTAAAAAATAATTTCTAAATATATTTTTTAAATACAAGAAAACATATAAAATATTAAAACGACATTTATTTTAAAACGAAACTAATATTATACAGTACTCTCTCGGTTCCTAAAAACAATTCTCGGTTTGACTTTTGACACTATTCATTGTAATTGATTGACTACTAATTTACGCATAATTTATAAGTAAAATATAGTCATGAGTGATCTTGTTTGATTCGTATTTGTGAATACTTTAATACAGTGAAGTTTTTATATTTAATACTAATACAAAATTAAAGATATTAACAATCAAAAGTGTGCGTTGACAAACGTGTCCAGTCAAAACAGGAAACGTTTTAAGGAACAGAGGGAGTAATAATTTAAATCCCACATAAAGCGACTCATATCTCCGCACCAAAAATCAAAATAAAAAAACTCATTTAAATAAAAGTCAACAAGTCAAACTCTAAAAACCCTTCCTAGTTCCTACTATTCTTCTCCCCCACTCTATACATACATTTTTACACACCCTCTGTGTGTATATATAAACAACTTTTCCTGTACCTCTCTTGGGATCATGATCAGCAAACTATACATACACATATAGATACAAATAAATCGAAAATGTGTGGGATTTTTGCTTACTTGAACTACGGAGTGAACAGAGACAGAGCTTACATTCTCCAAGTGCTTTTCAATGGACTGCGTCGATTGGAGTATAGAGGTTACGATTCTGCTGGGATTTCAATTGATTCTGGTACTGAGTCGACTCGGTCTAACTCGCCGCTTGTGTTTCGACAAGCTGGAAATATCGAATCGCTTGTTAAATCTGTTTATCAAGGTACTCTAATTCATTTGTTTTGTTTACTTGTACATTTTTATTGGCATTGCTGTTATTTATGTATGTGTGTGTGTGTGTGTTTGTTGAATTGAATAGCTGTTATTTGTAATTTGCAAGTAATTGTGAGGGTTTCGTCGTTGCTATTATATTTATATGTGAAATAAGGAATTTGTATTCGTAAATTGGAAGTAAGTAATTAAGGGGGGGTTTAGCCTAATGCGCGATCTTTCGGTTTTTTGTCATTGCTATTATATTTATGTGTGAGAAAATAAGTAATTCTTATTCGTAAAGTGGAAGTAAGTAATCGAGGTGGTTTTAGTCTAATGTGTGATCTCTTGGTTAGTTGTCATTGCTATTATGTTTGTGTGTGTGTGAAAATAAGAACTTGTCATACGTAAACTGAAAATATTTTCTGTTGCTTATATAAGTTCTAGAATGTGTGTTCTATGTTACTATGTAAGTTCTAGGATTTGTAGGATAATAAATGTTTTCGAAATTTCTATTTAAAAGTTGAAATTCAGTTTTCTTTGTTAGAAAAGGAGATTATTGTTCTTATTTTGGATGTAGAGTTTTGTGCGTAATGTTTGCATACATGTATGTTGAAATTTTAAAGTAGTCTTGGAATTATGCATTGGAGATAAACGTGGATTTTCCTTTTAGGAACGTTTAGTTACCGGCAATTATTTGAATTTGCTGATAGTTATAGAATCGGACAAGAATGAATATATTTGAAGTGACACCGACATGGTAGATCATTATAGATACATTGTTTTTGGAGGATGTCTTTTAAAACGCAAGATGGATCATAATTACTTGTTTATTCCTTGTTAGTAAAACGACAAAATGAAAAGAACCAAAAGAAAATTTGACAACTACGTCAGTCACAAATCGGGTTAAAGATGTGCAACTAGTACCTTTTTCATGCTCGTTATAAACTCCTTCAGTCTCAAGTCTGAATATGTTGTCTATGCTTCGTATTTTAAAATATAGTTTTGTGCATTAAGTTTGGACTTGTATTGTTACTTTGTCTTTTTCCAAATTGAAGTAGTTTCTAAATTATGCATCGGAAATATATGATTAAGTGATGAAGGACAGAATTAGGAATAAATGAATATATGATATAAAATGATAAAAAGACGAGCTTGGGTGGATTAACCGCAAAAAATCAACTACCCAATGGGTTTCCCAACCGTGGAAGGATTAAAAAACTATGGATCGTAACCTATATACGAGACTCAAATCAATATTAATATCAAAATCACTGTATATGAACCAAGTCTACCTATAATATGTGGGGATTACAATACTTAGATGGAATAGAAACCCTAAGAAAACAAGCTAATGACCCAAAACAATTGAGCTTATCTAAATAAGTTACTAGCCAACATATAAAACATATAAATAAATACACTTAAATCCCTCTACACTAAATATATATAAACTAATTAATAACTTATATAAAATTTCTTCACTTCTGTTTCGCATCATCAAAGGGTTTAATATTTTTACCCTTGTTTATGTGATTGGAAATAGAAATGTCTTCTATATCAATACCTGGATTTGTCCTAGGTAGAACAAGCAATAACAAAGAAATTCTAGTAGTAATATAATAAGTATTGGGAGAAACAGCCGCAGGTCAGCTTCTCTAATTCGGGCTATCATAGAGTCATGATTTTAATACAAAATGATCAACATCAAGTCATCAATGTATCCTCATCGGGTCTTACAAATAACAATAATTAGAGAGATCCTATATGAGAACTTAACTTAGAACTTTCGTAGTCCCAGTAGAGAAAAGTTAAAACATGACGCTTAAGTAGAAATTACTGCTTCTATGCAGGCTTTCAAGTAAGTACAAGCCTACAAGGTAGCCTTAAAATGTGTCAAAAGGCCAACTCTCAATGGCAATGTTTTGTTTGACAAAATATGTGTAATTTACCGACACAGTAATGCTTTGTATCGCAATTGAGCTGAAACTTTTACAAGGGACTTCAGTGTAGTTTATTTAAAGTAGTCTTGACATCAATTTAGATATGATTTTGTCAAATGTTTTTTTAATCGGTATTCTCAAAGTAGTTCATGTTAATTAGACTTCATATGTGATGCTTCTTTCTGCCACATTATCCATCTACACTGGCATGTTGCATGATTGATGATGATCTGGTTATTTAGAACTAATTTTAAGATATTATGTCTTCAGAGGTCGCCTCTACATATTTAAATTTGGAAGAAGCATATTCTGTTCATGCTGGAATTGCACACACCCGGTGGGCAACACACGGTGAACCAGCTCCAAGGAATAGCCATCCCCAGTCTTCTGGTAGTGGAAACGGCTTCTTGGTTGTTCACAATGGAGTCATCACTAATTATGAGGTTCAGTTGGGATCTTTTAAAAAGTCTCACCTATTACTTCTTTAATTATTTGTCCTTTCATGATTGATCTGCTACACTGCTACAAGGATGTATTGTTCTATATTTTGTTTATCTTAATGATTTATGTTCTCTATCAAGTGATGAATAAATATTTGCTATGGGGTTGAATAAGTGAGTTCTCACTCTTGAGTTCTGGCCACCATATTGATTTGAAACCGCAATAGTTCCATCTAGTGCTATAGGGGGTTCATAAAGAACGCTAGAGCAATATAGCTTTTCAAGGTTCTTTTCCTCTGCTGCCACTTATATTTAACTTTCAAGAGCTGTATGTTTTTTCCTTGACTGAGCTAGAATCTGTCTGTTAAGATCGTTGTGCTGCAGGGAGGCTACTTGTTGGTTTCTTTTGCCACTAGAGACTACTGGTGTAGGGAGATTACTGGCTAGTTTTCTTTTTAACAAGGCAGTGAAAACCTTAAACAACATAAATTAATTTTGTGAAATTACGTATTGATAGTTCTATTGCACAGAATTGCAGAAATTTCCTCATTGTGCATAATCATAATGCCTAGGGGTTATACTATTGAAAATTAGAAGAAGAGCTTTCCACGAAAAATGTAAAGAGGACACTGCCGCTTCCTTCTTAGATGGGAGTATTTTCTCCTTTAATAAAATTAAAATTTTGTATTGCTATTGAAACACAAGGTCTTTTAGTAGACTATCATGTTCATAAAGTAGGTGTCTAGTCTTTGTGTATTACTCTACCATTCACATGACTTACAGTGAAGTCTATGAAGCATTCCTCGTTGTTTGAGACCATGAGGGTGTTAAGTAACAATTGTAATTATTCAGATGTGTGGTCTAGAATCCAGATTCTGCACACACACACATATGTTTTATGTTCACCTTTGGATGGATTTATATATCCTTCGACACATATTTAACATTATCGAAATTCAAAATGTTGAATAGTTTCATATAAAGCTTGAAGTTTTGACCTTACTAATATTGATCCAATCTATGACCTGCAGGTGTTAAAACAAACACTAATCCGTCATGGGTTTAATTTTGAATCTGAAACAGATACAGAAGTGATTCCGAAGCTTGCAAAGTTTGTCTTTGACCAAGCAAATGAAGGTATTTTTATCTTGCTTATTAAGTTTTTTGCTTTTACATGTTATATCTTAAATTAACAAGTAAAAAGGTAGGTAATATGGACATTATTCACCAACTTTTTGGAAAATGTGGTGGAATATTTTTCTTCACTGAATATGCGAGCCATTGGTTGTAGATGTGTATACCTTTAGCCTTGACGGAGTGCGTTCTTATCATATTATTTCTTCAATATCTCTTCTCCTTATAGTCTTATACTAATCTGTTTGTAAAGTTGAACTTTGAATCATCATATGCAATTTTATACCATATTTATAGACTTCTTGGTCGATGCCATATGGAGGTCTCCTTAGTTTTACTCTACTCAATCACTTTGTTTTCTAGCCATCTTAAGAGTATTTTTGTCCTGTAAATAGTAAAATATATCCGTTTAAATATTTATATTTTGAATGCTTCTTGGTGGACATGTTATTGTTTTTTGGGAAATTATCAATGGTACCTTTCTGTTTTTGTTTTTGACTTTTCCAAGTGGTGCCATTTCTTGTTTTTGACTTACCAGTGGTACCCCTGAAGTATGTGATTACACTAAATATGTCATTCCGTTAATCAAATCATTAACCAAACGTTAATCTTATCAATTTTTATAAAAAAATTCTCAATAGTACCCTTCTCATTCTGGCTTTTTCCAAGTGGTGTCATTTCGTATTTTTGACTTACGAGTGGTACCCTTGATGTTTTATACTGTTTTTTTGCTGATTTTAACTATTTTTTGTGAATTATTTTGTTCATTCTGTTTTTAAGTGTATGAGACTGTTATAATTGTGAAAAGTTAAGCGGTTTTCTATTCTACAGATCATTTTTCTTGTATTTTAACATTTGGTTAACGTTTTAATTAACAGAATGACATATTTAGTGAAATCCAATACTTCAAGGGTGTCACTCATAAGTCAAAAACACAAAATGGCACCACTTGGAAAAGCCAAAAACAGAAGAGTGCCATTAATAATTTCCCTTGTTTTTTTGAGAACAAGATGTTACTTTAGATATTAGATGTTACGTTTATCTCTTAAAACAAAAATATCCTGCAAGTTGTTTATCTAATGGAAGATCAGAAACATGGAATTAGTGGCCGTTTGGGGTTCCTTAAACTTAAAATAAGTAACTTATTTTATTTTCATTTTTTACATATTTTCATATTTTTTTTAAAAATAAATATTTATTTTAGAATTTTAAAACCAAATATTATTTTCAAAATAAAAAATAAGTTACTTATTTTCAGAAAAAGTACATACATCCCTACTTTTTCCGGAAATAAGGGCTTATTTCCGGAAATAAGCTGCAGCCAAACAGCCCCTTAATATGTGAGCTGTGATATTTGAGACTCATCTCTCCCTCCACCCTCTGATGTATGTTCTGTTAAACACAAAAACCTGACTGTTATATTAAGATCATTATGTTTTTCCAATTTATTTTGTGCAGGTGATCAGACTGTTACATTTAGTCAGGTTGTACTTGAAGTTATGAGGCACCTTGAAGGGGCGTATGCTCTGATTTTTAAAAGCCGGCATTATCCAAATGAATTGATTGCCTGCAAGCGTGGCAGTCCATTGCTGCTTGGTGTGAAAGTAGGTTATGCATACAGTTTCTTATGATGATTTAGCAAAATGTTTTCTTAAATTAGCATATCTGTTGGACGCTTTTCCCGTCATACATGTTTGATATTCCATGACATGGTTATGGGTGAGGGATTAGAGTCCGACCCCTTCATGTTACAACCAGACACTTTACACTTTAGCAGTCCAATCGAAATTTAGAGTCTCAGGGCTATGGTGAACTTATATGTTACGATCAAGACTTCTAGAGGACTTATGTTTTATATCATCCTATTGATTTTATGTTATGAATGCGTATATATGATTGAAGGCAGCAAGTTTATCGTTAATTAGGCATTATCTTTAGAAATAAAGAATATATAATTTTCTATGTGCCTCACTAGCTTGTCAGTTCTCACAGTCATGTCTAATTTTGGATCTATGTCCAAGAATCCAAAAATTTTCTAGCTTGATAATCTGAATGATGCGTGGATCTGTACATCTTTTTGACATGTCCGGTTTAAATATCAGAGGATTCCTCATTACTAGAGTATCTTATATTGTGTATATATTTGTGTACTTGTAATTTATGTTTTATCCCTGTTTAATTTGTGTTAACCAATATACTACAAGTAAAATGTTTCTTGCTGTGCCATAAAAAAGAAGCTCTCACTGCAGGAATATCCAGTAGAGGGAGAAACCCCTTCTTCATTCAACGATGCTAGGTTCCTTTCGACAAATGATCAACCGAAAGAACTTTATTTTTCAAGTGATGCTCATGCACTAGTCGAACACACAAAGAAGGTCTTGGTGATTGAGGATGGTGAAGTTGTTCACCTTAAGGTATTTATCTTGCATTTATAATCCATATAAAACTCTTGCCTGTTTTGCTTATAATAGTATAGTATAGATGAATATGGGGATTGCGCTATTTATATTTTATAGAATCAAGAGTAAAATGCATTATGCGTAACTTAATTTTGCTCATTATGCACTTTGTGTATCTTAACTTTTGATGCTGTACTTTCTGTATATGAACTTTAAGATCTTGTGCAAAATGTGTACTGCTGTCAAAATAAGCTACAATGTAAGGCTTTTTCGGCATATTCCGCAGCAATTCTTTTGCTCAGTTTTCTCTCTGTCCAAAGTATTTCCAGCAGTTTCGGGTGATTGTATTGTTGTATCAGGGTCAATCTTTTTGCCAGCTACTCAATCTTATAAACCTGGACTTTGCTGCTTTATTTGTTTCGACCATTGTGTGCTTAATACATATATGAGATTAAAATCTTCATTCTTTTGGATTTCCCCCTCTCATTCTTTTATAAAGACGAGTGAATGTGGTGTTTCGTTTGCTATTCGTGCTGTGCCACAGTCAATAAAATATGTACTTTAGAGTTAATGTTCTTATTGGGTCTAGCATGGATTCCTTTCATCATGCTTGATGAAACGATTGCTTCTGAATTCTGATTAGATGAGCCAGAATTTCATATGGAACCTAAATATCATGGCACCTAGGAAAAAAATTGTGATAAAAAAAAGAAAAATTTGATAGGTAATTGTATAATTTGTATTTTATGGTGTAGCAGAGCAGAATGAATTTAATGGTGCAGTTAAGCTAGTATTTTTTTCACATTATAATTTTATTAGATTACTTTATAGTTTATATGGTCAGCTAGATGTGTTATTTTTTACTACGGTTTTTAATTAGAGATTTAGAGCACTAGTATACAATTTTATGGAACCTGATATTCTTAGAGAAAACTTATCCATGTAAGGAATGACTTGCAAATTCATGCATGGAATTGGAAATCCTTATGGTTTTAGTGGTCCAGAGCAAAGCAGAATGAATAAAAAGGTGCATCTAAACAAGCATTTTTGTTTTTACATTATTATTTAATAAATTTATTTGGGTCGGCTATATGTTTTATCTTTACCGCAGTTCCTAAATAGAGATTCAGAGCATCATATATGTAGAAATTTTTTTATAATTTTGTAGACATGACATACACATATATATATATATGTCCCCATGGGCCGCAATGTAAATCTGCCTTTGTTTAATGGTCTAGGAATTAGGATTTTAGAATCATTATGTGTGTGTGCCTGTTCACATTTTAATGATATTACAATGACTGAACTTTATAATTGAGTAAGTAGTAATAGACTAATAACTAGTCACTAGTTATATGATTCTATAATGTCAAAGCATACTAAAATCATAATAAGCTTCTTTAGAAATATAGTAAATCTCTTAGTTTTGAAAGTCTCCTGATTCGTAATATTGTACAATTATTTGTGTGTATAACATATTAGATAAAGCTTACGTACCTACTAATATTGCTTGCCTCAGAATGGCAGTGTGTCAATTCTCAAGTTTGATGATGGCAAAGGAACACCCANAACCCAATGGTTCTTTATCTAGGCCTGCTGCTGTGCAACGTGCATTATCAATTCTTAAGATGGAAGTGGAGCAAATAAATAAAGGGAAATATGAGCATTATATGCAAAAGGAGATTCATG